>PVJX010041957.1:0-14404 GCA_004027295.1 Dolichotis patagonum
CGATCTTATCTTCACTAATAGTAGCCCCAGGACCTCTTATTCGAGTGGGTTTTTGAGCTTTAGTTTCTTTCTGGGTTGTGAGAGTCTATCTCTCTCTGTTTGGGTCTCTCCAGGGTGTTTTATTCTGGCATTTGAGCTGTCTCTCTCAGAGAGGGTCTCTCTCCTGCTACCTACCAGTCCGCCATCTTGTCTCTTCCTCCTAGGTTTTTGACTTCAGTGGAATATAATTTTTGAAGCAGTCCCTAATAATGCTTCAGATTTCAGTGATATCTCTGACAACATCCCCTGTTTCATCTCTGATTGTATTGATTTGTGTCATCTCTTTTTCTTTTGTTTAGTTTGGCTACAAGTCTAGCAATTTGTTTATCTTTTCAAACAGCTCTTTATTTCATTGATACCTTGTATTTTTCTTTTAGTTTATATCTCATTAATTGGGTATTTCTTGCCTTCTCGATTTGTTTTGCTTTGTTTTTTATTTTGATTGTTCTTTTGTTTGTTTTATTTTCCTAATACCATGAGCGCATTGCTTATTTGATGTCTTCCTGGTTTTTTATATAGACACCAATAGCTACAAACTTCCCTCTGAGAACTGCCTTTGCTGTATCCCAGAAAATCTGGTATGTTGTGATTAAATTTTCATTTGACTCTAGAATTTTTAATTTTACTCCCTAATTTCTTCAATGACCAACTGATCAGTCACAAGTGAATTGTTTGTACAATTTTGTGTTTTCTCTTTCTGTTGATTTGCAGTTTCATTCCACTATGATCTATTCAGATTCAAGAAATTATCTTAATATTTTCATATTTCCTAAGACTTGTTTTATGACCAAAAATATGATCTATCTTGGAGAATTTTCCATGAGTGGCTGAGAAGAATGTGTAATGTGCAGCTGTTCCATGGAATGTTCTGTAGACACTGGTTAAGTCCTTCTGATGTACTTTAACTTTGCTGTTTCTTTGCTGATATTTGTCTGCATGACCTGTCTATTGGTAAGAGTGGAGATTTGAGGTCAAGCACTATTATTGAATTGGGACCTGTGTGTGCCTTTATGCTGAGTAGTGTTTTTTATGGAATTGGGCACACTGATGTCTGGTGCATATATACTTACAATTGTTTTACCTTCTTGGTGTTTCATTCCTTTTACCAGTATATTCCCTCTTTGTCTCATCTGATTAATTTTGTCATAAAGTCTGCTTTGTTAGATGAATATAGCTATTCTTGTCAACTTTTGGGTTCCATTTGCATGGAATATTGTTTTAAACCCTATCACTTTTATGCTGTGTATGCCTTTGTCAGTGAGATGTATTTCTTGCAAACAGCCAACAGTTGGGTGTTGTTTTTAAATCCAATCTGCTATTCTGGGGCTTTTAATTGGAAAGTTAAGAACTTTTCCTTTCAGAGTTGTTATAGAGAAGTATTTTCCTAATATTTCATTCTTTTCTAATTCTCAATAGCTTGTCTACTCTTCCCCTTCTGCGTGTAGGATTCCTTTAACTATCTTCTGCTGTACTGGCTTAGTTGTCATGAATTTCTTCACACTTATCTTATTTCTCCTTCAATTATGAAGGCTAATTTTACTGCACAGAGTAATCTAATTTGGCAATTATTTTCTTTCTGGGCTTGAAATACATTGTCCTATACTCTCCTTTCCTTTAGGGTCATGTGGATAAGTCTGAAGTTGTTCTTCCAGCTTTGTCTCCACCAGTGATGTAATGCTCCTCCTGTACAGCTTTCGCTGTTCTTCCCTTGTTTTGTATTCTTGCCATTTTAATTATAATGTGACATGAGGAGGTTCTTTTCTGGTTGTACTTGTTTGAGACTCTATTGCCTTCTGTACATAGATGCCTATATTTTCCCCATGATTTGGAAACTTTTCTGTTATTTTATTTCTACATTAAATAGATTTTTATATGGCACTAGTCTATAACTTAGTGCCCTCTTCTACACCAAAAATTTGTGACTTTGATTTTTTAACCTGGTCCCAGAGTTCTTAGATGTTGTGTTCATAGTTTCTTTCTTTCTTTCTTCTTTCTTTCTTTCTTTCTTTCTTTCTTTATTTCTTTATTAGTTTTGCATATACTAATTCCTCAACTTTATCCTCAAGCCCTGAAACTCTATCTTCTGCATGGTCCTGTTAAGTTGGGAGGATTTGCACTGAGTGTTTTAATTGATTCATTGTGTTTTTTATTTCCATAATTTCAGTTTGGTTCTTCTATAGAGTCTCTTTATTGGATTGCTCCTTCAATTTTCATTGGCTTCCTCAATTCATGCAGCTACTTATTTGTATCCCTT
Organism: Dolichotis patagonum; assembly: GCA_004027295.1. Taxonomy (NCBI): domain Eukaryota; kingdom Metazoa; phylum Chordata; class Mammalia; order Rodentia; family Caviidae; genus Dolichotis; species Dolichotis patagonum. The sequence continues at coordinate 2,294 of PVJX010041957.1, forward strand.
TGAAGGCATCAGTCCTTTTTATAAATCAGTGTTTTGAATTTTTTGCATGGCATTTCATCCACTCCAATATCTTCAATAACTGACAAATTATGGATATTTGGATGAGTCATGACATCTTGCTTTTTCATACTTCTTGTGTTCTATACTGAGACTTTTGCATGCAGTGGGATGGATTGCTCCTCTACTTTTATTTGAGGATCTTCTTATTGTCCAGCCTCTTTTTGAGGGGCAGTGGCACTAAGAAAATGAGCTACAATAAAGTTTATGACACAGAGATCAACTAAATATTGACATATGGTAAAAACCAATTAAGAGCAATAATTACGCCTAGCATTAAAAAACAGGAGTTAGTGGGACCCAAAAAGCACAATAGATATTATAGAAGTGATAGGGGAGAAAACACCTGGGAGGGAAAGGTGTTAACCACTGTTAATTTCTTATTGTCTTGTCTTGAACTCTTGTATTGTTTTGTTAGGTTTGGTTTTGTTCTGTCTTGTTTTGTTAGATTTTACTCTGTTGGATGGTATTGGCAGCTATTTTGAACATAATGGGATGTATTATGGTAATCATGGTTGGTTTCCTATTATCTTGTTCTGAGGCCCTCTAATGCTTCCATTCCTTTAATTGGTTTTATTCTGTTTTGTTTTGTTTTGTTTTGTTTGATTTTATCATGTGTGATGGTATGAACAGCTATTTTGAAGAAAACGAGACATTGTGGTAGCTATTGCTGATTTCCTATCATCTTGTTTTGAGGTCCTATAATGCTTTTATTCTTTTTGATTGATCTTATTCTGTTGTGTTTTATTTGATTTTATTATGTGTGATAGTGTGGACAACTGTTTTGAAGAAAACGAGACATTATAGTAACATTGTTCATTTCTTGTTATCTGCTTTTGAAGTTCCGTAATGCTTTCATTTTTTTGACTGATTTTGTACTATTTTGCTTTGTTTGATTTTATTGTGTGTGAAGATATAGACAACTATTTTGAAGAAAACAAGAGACATTATGGTAGCCACTGTTGATGTCCTGCTGTCTTGTTTTGAAGTCTGTGTTGCTTGCATTGTTCTGTTCTGATTTGATTTATTCTGCTTTGTTTTGTTGTGTTGTGCTGTATTTTATTCTCTTTAAAATAAAATAATAAATAAAAACAACAACTATGCCATTAGCAATAGAAATAAACAACAATAAAGTAGACTGAAACGCAAACCAGGTTTTGACATAGCGTAAAAACCAATTAAAACCAACAACTATACCACTCTTAGCCATGGGAAATATATCAGCAATAATCATATAGGCACCAAAGCAAACAAGATATTGACATACAGTTGTTGCTTTTAGTGGGTCTTGACTCTATGTCATACTTTGTTGGTTTTGGTGCTTATATCATTATTACTGACTTATTTATATTATCCTAAAGGGCATGAAGTGCTATTTCATTGTAGTTTTGATTCATAATTAGCAACAATTTTAACTTTAGCTTATTTTCATGTACCTGTAGATCATTTTTATACCTTCATGGAGAAATGTCTATTCAGGTCCTTTGCCTATGTTTTAATTAGATTGTGTGGGTTTCTCTTTTCTGCTTGTTGGTGTTGGTGTTTAGTTATAAGAATTATTTGTACATGTTGGGTATAGATACTTTATCAGGTATGATTTGCAAAAAGTTTCCCCTGTTCTGTGGGTTGCCTTTGCATTTTCTTGATAGGTGTTTGCTTCATAAATGTTTTTAATTTTGTTGAAGCCCAATTTATCTAGTTTTTCTTTCATTATGTGTGCTTTTGATATCATATCCAAGAAATCGTTGTCAACTTAGTACCATAAAGATTTTCTCCTTGTGTTTTTTCTAAGAGCTTTATAGTTCTAACTCTTACCTTATGGCTTTGATCCCCTTTGAGTTAATTTTAATATACAATGAAAGTTAAGATCTTTGGAGGTTTTGAACAGAGGAGAATCATGATCTAACTTTCACTTACATTTTTAAAGATCATTGACAGCTCTGTTGGGACAACCTGCTAAACCTGTGCCTTTCTATCACTAGCAGGTAGATTCCACAACTCAGCCTGAATTTATACTTTTTATCTTTGCTTACCAATTGTCTAAACAATTGGCCAGTAAGTTTGCATGAATGTGTAATTCCTCCTTTTCCTCAGACACCTTAAAGCCATAGTACTTTGGTCTACATTCATGTTATGCTTTTAATATAACTCATTCCTCAAATATGTACTTAACAAGTATTTACTGAGTGCTTAATAAGTATTTATTGAATAAGGCATTTTCCTAAGCCATAGAAATACAATACTGAGAAAGAAAAGCCCAGCCATCACATAGCATACATTCTTGCCATGTAAAACTTGGGCTACCAAACAAATGGCCTTTATATCCAATGATTACACATATAGAGGTCCCTTTTCCCATCCTCATCGTGGTCCAGGAAGTTTATATTTACAATCCCATGGAAACGTTATTGGAATTCTAGAAGTGAATTCCAATCTACCACTTCCAGTGCAGCCCACAGTGAGAACAAAGGTACTAAGACATATCTATTGTTGTGGGCAGCCAAGGGGTCCTGAGTCTATCCCACATGGAGGTTTGTGGAACAAAGGCCTTGACCATGAGCCTAACCTGGATTTTACTAATTCATGAAGAAGGGAGTGGCTAAAGGATGAGTGACTGGGAGAATGGCCAGAATTACCTGAGTACTATGAGCTGGGCTAGCTAGGAGACCAGAAAGCACCTCTGCAATATGCAGAGAGAAGGATATGCAGAAAGACCAATCTGTACAACACAACTGACGTAGCATTTAATGTTTAGAAGGCTGGTGTTTCAGTTCTGATGTGCAAATCTTTTCTGCTCTGGGGAGTCATAGCCTCTTATCTCGAGGCTCAAACCCAGTTGACAGCCCTGGAGCTGTGTGGCTCTGCCATCCCACTAGGCTCAACCATTTACAGGGAGCCACTGAGGCAGGGAAACAGTGACTTCAAACATGAAGCCCTATTTGCTAGCTCTATTTACGTTGCTTAGAGTCAACTGAAGGGAAAAGGAAATAGCTTAGTCAGCTCTGTGCATATCAGTACATGGAGGTAGGGCCAAGTTTAGCCAAAGTGGAGGTAACTGCTCTGTATTGAGAGTCATCCAGGTAGTCTTCTACAGACACATAGAACAATTAGGATTAACTATTGCAAAGGAGATAAGTACTACTATCTCAGTGATAACCAAAGAGTTTATTGGGACAGTACAGTTGGTAATACTGTAATTCATTAAAAACTCTGCTGCTTAAGCATGGATTTGTGGTGGGGGGAGATGATGCATGTATGTGTGTTTACACTCAGCAAACTATGATTCATGGGTTCATTCAGTCCTACTTCATTTAAATTTATACCCTATTATGTTCCAAGCACTGTTCTGAAAATCATGGAATGAACTGATGTTGGAGAGAAAAGCAAGGACCAGATCATGGGGAGCCATGTAAACCATATAAACCACTGGAAAGAGTGTGTTTGAATATCGTCTAGGGTTAAACCATTCCAGCTGTGTTCTACAGTGCGGTTCTCAACCCAGCTACACATACACATTACAACCACCTGGAACATTGTGTTTTAGATGCCAATGTCTGTTTCATAATCCCAGAGTTGAGTTTTTTTGTTTTTTGGTACCAGGGATCATACTCATGACTTTGTGCTTGCCAGGTAGGCACTGTGCCACTGAGCTATATCCTAGAGCCCAGTCCTAGAGATTTTAATTTATTTGGTCTGAGGTAGGGCCAAGCCATTCCTGAATTTAAAGCTTCCTAGTACATTCTAAAATGCAGCTTACATGGCACACCAGTGCTGTGGAACTTTGTGGCTGCATGTACCTACGCATACATGTATCAAAGCAACTCAGTGCAGCTGCTTTATCTCAAAATAATTTTCATTGCTTTATTTTTTTCTCACAGCCAAAGTGACATCTGTTCATGTAAAGAGCATTGTTAACCCAGAAAAGAGAAACACCACCAAAACCCCATTTCCCAGAGATTTCAGCTATCAACATTTTGGCGTATTTTCTTTCTGGGCATATGGTTGTGTTCTTTTTCTCCAAGATGGAATTCAATTTTTTCCATCATTTACTAATGTGCTATAAAGAACTATCCAGTGTCAATTGCCAGCTCTTCTGACCATGCCTGTAGGTAATCTCTCAGCTGGACACACAGAGCAGTGGGATGGTTCTGTCCAGACAGATGTGTTCGATTTAATTCTAGTTAAAAGTGTCTTAGTCTTTTTCTACTTGACTTCCATTCACATCTCTCTGCCATTCATCAAATGGAGAATATCCGTATTCAGGCGCTTACCTTGAACTCTATTTGCTTACACTTTCCAAAGCCTGGTTGTCAGAGATAACATCACAGAGGATCACCTGAAGGATATGGATGTATTTATTTCTCTGTGTACTGTATTCCAAAATCAATCCATATAGCCCGCCAGACCTTGGAGGATTACATAAAGTGCACTATTTTAGCTTTTTATAAGGATGCTATTACAAAATTCAGCCTCAGCCATGCATCCTCAGCCTAAGCAGAAGCGCATCATAACAGTTCTCTAAAGTGTATTATCGTATTATGAAAACGGACACATTAATAAGCTAAACATCATTCACTGAGGTCATTTAGGATTCCCTTTATGAGGATCCACAAAAATCCTCAGGAAAAGCAGCAGTTTTTATTACTTTCCTTAATCTCATGGACCTCACTACTCTTAATTGTTTCCATCTTTTCTTTAGCAGCTAGGAAACTCAGTAACATCATAGCCTCAACTAGCAATTATGCCTAACCAAGGTATGCATTTCTTCCTAGCTCTGGATTTATGGTATTGCTGCTTTTATTACCCTTCAACTATTTTTAACATTTCATGTGAGATAGATTGTGGGAGTTCTTTGTGGGAGAGTAGAAAATGGAAAAGAAAATAACAGAGGTAGGAGAGAGAAGCTATACAAGTTGTAAGAAGGAGGAAGAGAGAGAAGGAGAAATGTAGGAGGGAAACAAAAAGGCACACAAGCAGTAAAGGGAAGCCTAAAGTGATTTTAAAGTCTTGGGGATGGAGACGTTGCTTTGTGTCTGCCTGAGCTGGTCAGCGCTGGTTTAAAAGGCTGATGTCGACCACGAGCTCCCACGGAGATGATACGTACGTGGTACTTGAAGGGCATTATCTAATTCATCTTCATAACAACACTGTGAGGAAAGCACTAAATATACCCATATCTCAGATGAAAAACAAAAGCAGGCAGACAGATCAAATAACTTAACCATGTTCACACTGTGAGTAGGAAACTGGGTTTTCAACCCAGATATGTTTGCTGTGAAGTACAGCCTGTGGTTTAAAGTTAGTTCAGTGTGTGTGTGCGTGTGTGTGTGTGTGCACGCGTGTGACTAAGGACTGAGGTTGAGCAGACTGCTGAGCGATACCCCAGTCCTTTTTTATTTTTATTTTGAGATGAGTTCTCATTAAGTTGCCCAGGCCAACCTCAAATTTGTCATCCTCCTGCCTCAGCCTCTCAAATGTCTGAGATCACAGGTGTGTGCCACCGTGCTGTTTAATCTGATTATTTTAAAATGTTTTAGAAAAATCAAAGCTCCAGAGACACTTCTCCTTACATTAACACCGTACCTTAGCACTCGTGCATGTCTGTTTCTGTCTGTCTGAGGGAAGGTGACTTCCCCTCATCATCCGTTTCCATCCCCCTAAAGAAATATAATTACACTAAAAATGAAAGCAGAAATGGAGGAGATAACGTAGCCCGGCTGGCAGGAAAAGCCAGCAGGAAAGCCAGAAGGACAAGGGGAAGGCTGACAAGACAGAAGGAAAGAGTGAGCGATGGGAGAGCTGACGGAAGAGACGCTGGCAAAGAGCTGAAACCTTGACTGAAGGCCAGAGAGAAAACAAAGATGGTTCTGGCAGGACACTTGGCAGGAGATGTCACAAATGAGAGCTAAAATAACAACGAGGTGTCCGGGAAAAGATGAGCTCAGAGGAGACAGAGCGAGGACCTTTTCACACTGTCCTCCCTGTTCGGGGTCCTTTGCCTTGTCCGGGGACAGCTGAGCAGAGTGAGGGCTGCAGAGCCTGGCTCCCAACGCTTCCGTCCAAACCCAAATCTAGGGTGGAAAACAACGGAGATTTAAGTAGTTATTTCTATTTTTAGTAAGGAGATTTTTTTTCTTCCTCATCTCCAATGATGCAATTGTTCTATAGAATCTCAATTTGCCAATTGTTGTGAGATTCTGGTAAAACTCAGTATTTTTTAAAAACTTCTAAATCCCCATGGATTTAGCTTTACACTAATGCACACGGGAAGATGAAGTCACAGGCTCTCAAGGTGCCAGCGAACAGCTGCGCGTGCAAAGCAGGATTCTTCGCCAGTGCACCGATGCCCAGCGCGTAGCTTGGTGATTTCGTTAGCACTAAAGTGGAAATTGGTCCTTTCCCTTGGGCAGGGGACATAATCCGTATTTCGACTGCACTTTTCTTCCAAGTTATCTCCATCCCTACACAGCTGGTTGTAGAGTCAAAAGATTCCATTCAGGAAAACACCCCAAAGCCTAGCATTCATGCCCTGAAGGAAAATAATGACAGTTCTTTCTTTCCTGCAGTGTTTTATTTCAAAATATTTCAAACCTGCACAGTGATTCCAAGGAGAGTGCAGAGAGTATCCACACACCCTTCACCTACATCCAGCACTTAGTATTTTGCCACAGCTATGTCTTCTGCATGTGTGTATAATACATTTACGTACATGTATATTCACACTTGTTGTTTGCTGAACCTTTGCGCTTTTAGAGTTATGTAAATACGTTATAACATTTTACTCTACATATGAATATTTTCTAAAAACAACGGCATACTTGTAACCAAGGTATAATCCTCAGACTCATAAGGTTTCATAATTGATACAGCATTATCTGACACGCAATCCATTTATATCACTAATATCTACTGCAGCTGATCCTTCTATCCTCCAAAATCTTAACAAGGAACAATCATTATAATTAATCATCATGTGTCTTTAGGCTCCTTTAATCTAATGCTCAGCTTTTATTTTTTAATTCTCTAACAATCCTGACATTATTTTAAAGTCCAAGCCGGTTTTGTTTTTGCATTGTTTTGTTTTGTCAGAATACCCTCATTTCAGGTTTCCTTGGCTGTTTTTTCATTATTAAATTCATGTTAAACAAAATAAAAAAATTTTTTCTGAGGCCAAGGCTGGCCTCGAACTCACGGTTCTCCTTCTTACCTTAGCCGCCTGAAAAACTGTCTTTTTATGGACCAAACCCAGTCAGATATCAGCAATCAGCCTCATATATTGAGCATCTTGTGTCCTTCCTACTACATCAACTAAGGGACATTCCATGCTCCTTTGTGCTGCTCTTGGCAATGTTAAATTTGATTCCAGGGGTAAGGTGGTGTTCTGGTTGTTATATTGTGCCAACTTGAGAAGTTTAGAAGTTTCAGGAAGGCTCAGCAGGGAGCCAAGTTCTTACTTTGTAAATATCTTCATCCTGTGCAACAGGAGGGCACTGAGGTGGTGTGAGTGCTACACCTGCCCTGGAGGGGGAGTGGCCTGTGTACGGTATAAGGGAGGAAAAGAGCCTTGCTTTCCCCGTCCCTGAGTGCTTTTGTTGGCTGCTGCCTTGAAGTGCCCTGGTGCCGTGCCCCCCTGCTTTGGAGCCAGCTAATTATGGACTGAAACCTCCACAAACAGTGAGCTAAGGGCCTGGGATTTAGCTCAGTGATCATAAGTTCAGTACCTAGTACAAAAAAAAAAAAAAAAAAAAAGCAGTGCACTAAATAAACCTTTCCTTCCTTATGTTGGGTGTTGGGTATTTTGTCCCAAGACAGGTGGCACCCACTAGGTTTCCTCATCATCTTTTTCTCTTTGCAATAGTAATAATCCGTGAGGACTGTGTAAGTGTTCTGTTCCCCAGCAATCTCTAGCTCCAACGTTTTATCACCTTTTGGTAATTCTTGCCTGAATGCACCATCCTATGGTGGATGTAAACTGATTTTCTGTTTCTATGGTTGCTCCCACATTTACTACATACATCTTCTATAAAGCTCTTTACCGCCTCACTGTTTATATAAACACTTTTGATCAGCAAGTTTTTATTCAGTGTGTTCTATGACTCATTTTTACCAGTGTTCATCATAGTTCTTTCCACAGTAAGGATTTTTTTTTAAATTGCCAAGTTATTCTTGCTTTCCTAATTCCAGTACACTTCTCCCTTACAATGTATGTTCTCTCTTTTGTGAAGTTTGAATCCACATCTCCAGAATTGTTCTCTTATAGTCTTGAATGTATTTTATAGCTTCCTTTTCCTCTTAAATAAACATCCTCTTTAAAGAAAAATCAATTTATAGTCACCCTATATTTAGTTAAGGAATTTCCTTTCTCTCTCCTCTTTGTCTCTCTGGTTTATGTTTTATTTTGGTTTGGTTTGGCAGAGGCAGAGGGTAACTGGTGGATTTATTTATTTATTGGTCTTTTAAGACATAGATGTGTTTCAAAGTAGTTTGCTGAATAATGTCCCTGGCCTCAATCTAATAAAACATGGGTACATAAAACATATAGCTTTAACTTAAAGTGTAATAAGTGTTTAAAAGTTATAAAGTCACCAAGAACATTTAAAGGAAGAAAATTTGTAAAATGAACAATATCTAGACACATGGGTCTTGAAAGACAATTAATAAAAGTCTGAAACTAAACCCCATTCTAATATAATCTCAAATGAAGTGACACTTTCATCTGACATTGCAAATTTAACAAGATTTTACCACATATTGCACATATGGGAGACTGTGTATACAGAAGTGACATATTCAGATTCTGATGCACAACAGTTTGTTACTATAATTTATTCCTTCCACACAGGACAACACACTGTGCCTGAGGCAGTAAATATTTTTTTTAAAAAATCACAGCAGGCAATTTCTTCTCAGCTATCTTCCAATTTACTAATGCTCTCCTTATCTTTATCTACTGTTTTGAAATACAATGGGTTTTCAATTTATATACTTTTTTCCTAGAAGTTTTACTTGTTTCTCTCTCAAAATCATTTGGCTTTTCCTTGTGTGTTCTTTTTTAAGTAGGTATTTTAGAGCTTGTATTTTATTTCTTTAAACATGGTAAATATAGAAATTTTACATTTTTTTGAATAATAATCCATTATTTGAAGACTTTGTATTCTTCCTTTCTTCTTTTTTTTTTTTGTTAACTCTTTTTCCTATGGGTTGCAAATTTCCTAAATGCTTATTTTTTAAACTGCCAGCAGATCATTTTCACAGAAACCTATTTGTGGGATTTGAGATCTGTTATGAAGGGACTTCCACTTAGATAGAATTTGCTGCTATTTTTATCCAGACTTCTGAGGCCACCACCAGTCCCAGACCAGTATAATGTAAGGATAAATTTGGAGACTTTTAACCACTGAAATGACAAGAATTTTTTAATGAAAAAGGTGAGTGAAGTCAGATTTTTGGGACTAAGGTATATTAGAGACAGTTCTCAGCACTGACTCTGCATTGGACCTTAATCATTCCGCTGAGTGGTGGGTGGGTAGAAGAAATTCGTTCTTAGCTAGTTAACGCTTACTCTCAAGTTCTAGCTGCTTGGAGTTTCAGTTTTAGGGGAGTCTCCCAGTAAACATTCCATTTACTCAGGCCCTGAGCTTTGCTTTCTGTCTCTTCAACTCCTTACTCCATTTTTTTTTTAAAAATCAGATTTACTTGGTTTAGCAGTTTGGTAAATGTAGGAAAAAAGTAATTTTCTCTCTCAGACTTTTTGTATCCACTAACATTGACCTGATATTTTTGACAAAATTTTTTTCCTTACATGCTCTTAAAAATATTTTATATTGTCTCTTCAAGATATTATAATTGCTTTCAATAAAAACATTCAAGTTCCTAGCCTACTGTACTTTAAAAAATAAAGCTCTAAATCTATAGTAACTGTGGTAACTTCTCAGACATCATCTGATCATTTATTTAAATGTAAAAATGAAATGCACCTGCTTAAAATATTTTAACCCTTAAATATCCTGTTATTTATTATTAGTGCTACAACTTCTTCAAAATATACCTAATATCAATAACAGACACATGTCCTAGCAAATCTTAGAAGATAAAACTTTAAACATTGATGTGTATTTTTTATAATAAAATTTAAACTTCCTAAAATAACAGAGTATAAAGTATCCTAGGCAATTCTTTTTATTTGTTTTGGCTCAGCTAAAGACTATATTTTGTTTTATTTTGATTATTGAAAGCTCCTTTAAATGTTAAAGTACATATTAGTTAAATATGTAAAATACCATTTAATCTGAATCAGAATCTTATATTTCCATTATTTAAAACCATGAAAAGACTTTTAAAATCTTTATTCACTCCAGAGTATCCTCTAGGAGTTGTTTTTAAAATTTCAAACAACACATAGCATATACATTATATATATATATATATATATATATATATATATATATATATATATATATATGTGTGTGTGTGTGTATGTGTTATATATATATGTATATGTCATACATATATACATATATATGTTTGCTTGCCATTTGTCTGGTGTTTTTCACCAAAATCCATGTTAGAAAAAGGTATAAAAGGAACAGTGATATGAGCTCAACAGGACAGGTTTATTTCAGAACAAACCTAAGAGAGACTGCTCTGGCATTTAGAGAACAGACCAGGTGCTTGCATGCAGGCTGGGGGGTCTTTTTTAGGGTCATGGGGAGGAAGGAGCACAGTGAGAGGGACTCATGGCTCCCTGCCAAGAACAAGGCTTGAGAGAACACACGTGGTCCTGGTTGACAAGGATGAGGCTTAGGAAGGAAATAGTGACTGCTCTCAATAGCAGGGCTGACAGTGCTGAGTCCTCAGGGGCAACTGTGCTGAGAGGAGGAATATGCAGGGGTCTCTAATCAGGATGGCAACAGTTAGATTCCTTCAGTCCCTAGGCATGAGAAGGCAAAACACATTTGCTTAATTTAGAGTAATAAATTAGGAGGGCTTCATTCTGGTTTTATTTCCAAACAATTCTTATTTCTTCAAAGAGCACCATGAAAATACTCAATATTATCACTCATTTGCAGACCAACAAACAGAATATTACTCATTGAATCAAGTAGTAAATGAACAGTTCAAGGTGTAGATCTTTGAACTGTGTTTGTATCTCCCTCGACACAGCTTTCAAGCAGAATTCTATTATTTTTAAAACCTTGGAAGAAGAGTTAGATAGAAATTCAAGGGAAGAGACAAGATGGCGGACTGGTAGGTAGCAGGAGAGAGACCCTCTCTGAGAGAGACAGCTCAAATGCCAGAAGAAAACACCCTGGAGAGACCCAAACAGAGAGAGATAGACTCTCACAACACAGAAAGAAACTAAAGCGCAAAAACCCGCTCGAATAAGAGGTCCTGGGCTACTATTAGTGAAGATAAGATCGGCGAGCACGGCACCCGCCTCAAGATGCCTGAATTCCGCCTGACCTGAACAAGCGATCCGCGCCAAAGCGACTGGCTTGAGCTGCCGGAGCCCGGAGCTGAACAGCCCGGCGTGCAGCTCGCCGGGACCGGCACTGCACACGACCCACCCAGAGGCACCGTGAATTCCCACCTCAGCCAGGCTGAAGTCGGAGGTCGGGCAGTCCAGCAGTTCTCGCAGGGACACGGTGAGTGATGAGAATAAGACCCTCCCACGGGAAAGGGGAAACCGACTGGACAACATGTTGGATTTGGGCAGGACAGCCCTAAATCCATAAGGAAGTGGCTTCAGCTGGTTATTCCCCTCGCCGAGCGGATTGGTGGAATCTGCTTGAACTAGGCCACGCCCCTGGCGGGGACCCAGTTACTTCCTTGAGATCAGTGCACACTGACACAGAGAAGGCCTGCAAAGGTTGACTGGCCCAGAAGGGAGGAGCTAGCGCACACTGCCCGTGGGTGAACTCTAATCTCTGATAACCTATTGAAGAGGGCTAAAGCTCCTAGCCTGCACCCTCTAGAGGAGCCTTAAACAACAAGAAAAGGGTCTGGGAATTACACTGTACACTTGTATGGAAGGAACCAAAAACATGACGAAAG
>PVJX010041958.1:0-14404 GCA_004027295.1 Dolichotis patagonum
CTCACACTTGACAGATAGGCTCTGTGCTGCTGAGTTATAACCCTGCTCCATTTTGGTGGGGGGTACCAGGAATCAGACTCAGGACCTCATGCTTGCCAGGCAGGTGCTACACCACTGAGCTAAATCCACAGCCCTCCAGTTCTTGAATTTAACAGAAAAAAGAATCATACAAAATGTGTTCTTATGTTTCTGGTATGTTTTGCTCAACAAAATTTAAAACTCTTTTGAGTGTTTGTGTATAGCAGTATCAGTATCAATTCCTTTCAAGTTTTTCCTTCCTTTCCTTTCCTTTCCTTTCCTTTCCTTTCCTTTCCTTTCCTTTCTTCCCTTCCCTTCCCTTCCCTTCCCTTCCCTTCCCTTCCCTTCCCTTCCCTTTGAGATTGAATCCAGGGGCTTCGCACTGAGTTACATCTCCAACCTTTTTAAAATTTTGAGATGGGAGGTCTCTCTAAGTCATTAAGTTGCTAGGCTAGGCTCCAACTTGGAATCCTCCTGCCTCAGCCTCCCATAGTGTCACCATACCTGGCTGTCACATTTCCATTGTATAAGTGTATCTCAATGCAGTCGTCTATTTTAATGTTCATGGAAATTTGAGTTGTTTTTAGTTTTTGGATAAGTAGAAGCATTATGAATATTCTTCTACATGTCTTTGGTGGGCATATGATTTCATTTCACTTGACTAAGTGGAATTATCAGGCAAAAGTATGCACGTACACACACATACACACAAGTACCCTTAGTAGAAGCAGGCAGATTGTTTTCCAAAGATATTGTATCAATTTATACTCCCACAAGCAGTGTATGAAAATTCTAGTTACCCCCTATTCTTACTGAACATTTAATATGGTTGGCCTTTAACAAAACTTCTAGCCAGGCATAATGGTGCTTGCCTATAATCCCAGCACTCTGGGAGGATGAGGCAGGTTGGTTATAAGTTTGAACACTATGTAGGCTATTTAGGGACTTAGCAAGATCCCATATTGAAAAAGGAAGAGACTTTAGCTCAGTCATAAGCCCTGGGTTTAATCTCCAGTACCACAAAACAAAACAAAACAAAACAAAACAAAACACACCACCAATAGATAAACAAGCAAAAGCTTCTTAGTTTTAAACACTTATACATTCAATGAACCACAATTTAATTATTTGATCACCACAAAGATTCCCTGCATGCTACCTGTGTACAGTATATACCCACCACTCTCCCCTAACCCTTGGCATTCCATGATTTATTCTCCATTGTTACGCTTTCATCACTTTGAGAATATTACATAAATTGATCATAAGTTCTGGGTCCTTTTGAAATTGCTGTTTTCCCACTGATTAATTTTTCTCTTTTCAATTTCATTGATTTCTGCTTTTTATCTTTACTTTCATCCATTTGCTTTAGATTTCTGGTCTTTTATATCTAGGCTTTTGAGATAAGAATTTCAGTCATTTGTGACATTTTCTCTCTCTGTCTCTGTCTTTCAGTGTCTCTGTGTCTCTGTCTGTCTGTCTCTGCAGATTTACAAGATTTATGGAGCCCACATTTCCTGATAAATAAATCACAACCAAACATGAGCTTTTATTTAACAAGGCCTGTACCACAGCACAGGGGAGTCAGTTACACTGAGGGAGCTGTCCCACTGCTCTCCCACTCTCTCTCACTGAGGGAGACTAACCTCAACATTTTCTCTTTTCTAACGTATGCATTCTGTGGTACATGTATCTTTTCCATCACTGTTTTATCTATGTTGTGTAAATATTAACATGTTGCATCTTCACTTAATGCATTATTTTTTCCAATTTCTCTTGAGACATCCTCTTTGACCACTGGACTATTTGGAAGTGTGTTGTTTAGTTTCCATTTCATTGGAGATTTTCCCATTATTGAATTTTAGTTTGATACTGTTACGGTGAGAAAAATCTATCTGTATTACTTTTGCATTTGCTGAATTTGTTGAGGTTTCTTTTATGGCCCAGGACATATCTATCTTGGTACATTTTCTGTGTGCACTTTAAAATATTTGATTTTTTTCAATGAGATTTTATTGGTACAGTTTAGAGGCACATAACGATCACATCCATGATAGAAAATGGGTACCTGTTCATGATGTAACTTGTTTTTTTCTCATTTCCCTCCCCTCCCCACTTACAAAAGCTTTGTTTCCATGTTTTCCTTCTTTTAAAAACTTTTCCCTTCTTTCCTTTCCCCCTCCCCACTCGCTTGTTCACCTCCTTATTTGAGTATTTTCTTCCTGTTTCACAATATCTATTATACATTTTGGTCCTTATTTACATGAAAGATTTGATTTAAAGTGAGGTTTTTTTTTTTTAAAAAACACAATGACTTTATTGATTTCTTACAATCAAATCCTGCCAACTAGCATTACTTCTACTCACGCACCATTAAAAACAAAGGATGCTCCCTCGGTATGTTCAAATGATGCACTGTGTAACAAAGAGAACTTAGAATGCACCCTGATTAATTATGTAAACTGGTAATTCTTTTAAAAAGCATAACTAATAATTTGGTTCCTTTTGTCATAAAATGGAAATTTAAATATTTCTCCTGATAGTCTTGAGGTTATCATTATGTTATGAGTAGTGCAAGTGTGGCACAGGTAGTTTCATCTAGAAAGGTGTGCAGCTTACACACCTCCTTCAAACAAAATGTGCATAACAAAATGCATACAGTCAGTGCATGATAAGGAGCACGTCTCAAATACAAGGCCACTCCCCAGGCCACCCACCAGATTATTTAGGTTTTGCATTGTCATTTATGGCATTATAGATTACATATAACATACTTTTATACATTTAAACCTTGAAAATTCAAAAAATAAATTGTTGCTTGAAAATATCATTCCAGGTAGCCATTTGGTTTGGATCAAGAGAAAGCCAACCTCCGAGTGCCATCTGCCAGGTCGGAATCATTACTGTGCCGGAAATCAGATGTGGGCACACTTCACAGTGACTGTCCCAAGTCCGGCCGGGCCACACCCGCAGAGGCCAGACAACACAATGACAATTCCCAAGGCTGCCCTTGTGTGTGGTTTTTCCCTTTTTTTCTCTTCTGGATCAACCGTTACTGAGTGCCATCTGCCAGGTCGGAATCACTACTGTGCCGGAAATCAGATGTGGGCACACTTCACAGTGACTATCCCAAGTCTGGCGGGGCCACACCCGCAGAGGCCAGACAACGCGATGACAATTCCCAAGGCTGCCTTTGTGTGTGGTTTTTCCCTTTTTTTTTCCTCTTCTGGATCAACCGTTACTGAATTATTTCCTCTGCTGACCTCTCTGCTGACCTTCCATTTTAATTACTCATAAATCCTTTCAGAATGTCCTCAGAGAGCTCCATAAGAGGAAGTCCTGGAGACGGAAAATCCAAGTGAGGAAGGTTGGGTATTGGAATGTCCTTGGCTTTCCCGGTATTCGCTGCAAATTTCTGCCAGGTGGAAGAGGCCGCAGCATTTTCTGAATGTGGTGACAAGCTCCACAGCTCTGATTTTTCTACAAAATCTGCATCCATATCCAGCTCCTTTTCTAGGGAACCTTTTACAAATCTGGGCTTTTCAGCCCTTAGCTGTTTATTTTCTTTCCTTAATCTTTCATTCTCAGCAACAAGGAACTCCACATGTCTCTTCAAAACTGCAATTTTGGTTGCCTGCTCCTCTATAATTGTTTTGTCATCTTTTGGGGCTTTGCTTCCAATACATGGCTCTGGTGGCTCACTCTTTTGCTGAAGTAAATACAGCAGTGTGTTGAGATCTCTGTCAAAAATCCCCTGGACTTCAGGGAGGTGCTTCTCTGCACAAGGGCTGTGCTTCTGCGCAAGAATGGGGCTCTGGCATTCCGCGTCCTCAGCAGAGGGCCTGGGAGAGGTGGACATCCTGTCTGCGTTCTGCGGGGCCTTCAGCCGCTCCTCACGCTTTGCCCTTTTCCACCGCTCCTGAATGAGGAGGAGCTGTCTCATGTGGCTGTCCCTCTGCAATCCAGGGACAAGCGTGCCTGCTCAGACTGTGCCAGCTTCATGGCTTCACAAAGACATGCTGCAGCCTTTTTGTGACAAGAAATAGCCTCTTCGTATTTCCCTGCAGTTAATAATTGGTCTGCTCATCTGCTCTGTTGATGAGCCCGATTGAGGAGTCCTTCCATTACTTCCATAGACCCCAGAGTAGATGGTGCCGGGGCACATGGAGAGGAGGACAAGGAGAACGCATCGTGGTGGCGGAGACCACAACCCCACTCTTCGCCCAATGAGCCAGCGGTCTAAAGTGAGTTTTTTATAGACATGATATAGTTGGATTATTTTTAATAAATGCTAGAAATGGAACTGCCATCTTCATGCGTGTTAGACAAGTTCTCTACCATTGAGCTACACTCCCAGTTCTGACACATTTTTTTAGGCATTCTGCTAATCTCTTATTTGGCATATTTAGACTATATTTAGTATAAATATTGATATGCTAGAGCTTGAGTCTACTATTTTATTTTTTGCTTTCTTTTTGTTCCTTTTAAAAAATGTTTCCATTATTTCCCCTACCTTCCTGTGGGTTACTGAACATTTTTAGAATTCCATTTTGATTTGTGTTTCTGTGATGTATTTGTGTTTATTAGATTTGTGATGTATCTGTGATGTATTTGTGTTTATTAGATTTATTGTGCTATTGACTATTTCTTTGAATAACTTTTTAAATAGTTGCTACAATCTACTAGAATCAGCATTTACTAGTCTAAGTGTAGAAATTTCATTTTGTTCTATTTCATCCCTGTTTATAATGTAAGTATCTTAAATATTTCCTCTATATGCACTGACAACTATACCCATGCAGTGTATGTTGTTCTCATTGGATAATTTCTATTCTATCTTCAAATCCTTTGATTCATCTATCTTCTATGTTCTGATGTCAGTCTCAGCCACTGAATATTTTATTTTTGTTACTGTGTTTTTCAATTCTAAAATTTCGTTCTCAGTTTTCTTTATGACCTTTCTTTGCTGAGATTCTCTATTGTTTTGTTTATGTTAAGTGAGTTTGTAAATGCTGGTAGAAACACTTCTATGACAGTAGCTTTAAAAGAATTGTCAGATAAGGTTTACATCTGGCTCATCTCAGTGATGGTGTCTGTTGGTTATTTTCCTTGTTCAAGTTGAAATTTTCCTTGTTCTTGGTACAGCAAGTGATTTTTGGTTGAAATTTGAACATAGTACATTATGCTGGATCTTACCTAAACTTCATGCTTTGGCTGGCCTCTCTTGCAAGGAGGAGAGGGCTTCTTTCCCATCACTGCTACGAAGGAGTAGGGATCTGAGTTCTCATTTGTCCTCCACTGACAACTGGGGATGAAGGGGAGGTTTCTCATTCCTGCTGGCCTGAGGTGGGAGTTCTGGTTCCATCTTTTCTAGGCCTCTGTGGTTACCATTCTAGCTGCGAGGATCACATGCCTCTTTACTGCTCCCTACAGAGCTGTCACTGATACCATGGGTGGGAAGCCTTGTCACCACTGAGTAGCAGTGGAAGTCCTTACTTTCCAGTAGGCTTTCTTTGATACCACCCCAGTGTTGAGGAGGAAGGATGCCTCATCATGGTCAGGTGGGATTTGAAGTCCATGTTACCCACATGGTCTCCACTGACACAAGGAGGTAGATGAGTGAAGAAGAGAGTCCTGGCTTTCTGCACAGCCCTCTTTGACAATATCATGACGGGGTGATAGGGATTATTTTGCCATGCTACAGCCTGGAGAATAAAGAAGTATAAGCTGCCCACTGAGCTTTTATTGATGGAAGTAGGGATTAGTGGCTGCAGAATTCTCTATATTGTTAGGCTGGGGTAGTGTGATTATTGTCTAAAACTTTTCTGTATTGTGAGGCTCTTTCCTGGTCCTTTAGTTAAAGAGGGTAAGTTTTTATGGCAGGGGGCAGGGTTTTCTCTGCATCCAGTAGGGTTTCCAGTATGCTGATTTCTGTGGGACGTGATCTTTGAGACAACGCTCCCCTCACCCCCCCAAAAAAACATAAACAAAAACAAAAACCAGAAATACATTGCTGCATTGTTCTTGAGGACCCAGGGTTCACGGCTCACTATCACCTTCTCTCCCTCTTCCTTTTCTTTTCTTTTCTTTTCTTTTCTTTTCTCTTTTCTCTTCTCTTCTCTTCTCTTCTCTTCTCTTCTCTTCTCTTTTCTTTTCTTTTCTTTTCTTTTCTTTTCTTTTCTTTTCTTTTCATTTCTCTTCTTTCTTTTTCGGTACCAGGAGTCAAACTTAGGACCTTGCGCTTGTGAAGCAGGTGCTGCATCCCTGAGCTATATCCCTGGCCCCCTCCACCTTTCTGGGTCTTCGTATATTTGTTTTTTATGTAATGTTCAGGACTTTTAGCTTACTTAGTGAAACAGGGGAAAATGATGCCAACCCCATCTTTTTGGAAATCAGAAGCCCTTTCTAAAGTGTAGTTTTTAAATACTGCTTCATGCTATTGTGGGGTCTGGGGTGTTACTTCAGGGACTGCTATGATGAGAGGAAAGTATGGCAGAGGAGATTGTCAAGTGGCAACAATCTGAGAACTCCTACAGAACAGATTTGCTTTATGGATTTCATATTTTGGGGTTTATCTATGATCTCATGGACAAAAGAGTTCTGCTGCTTAAAAGAAGTTGGGAACCACTGTTATAAACTACTGAAATGTCCTCAAATTCCAACATTTTGGTTTCTAAACTATGTCTCTCACTGTTAACGCCTGAAGCAAGTGCAAAAATCTTTTGACGAAGCCATGTGTCTGTGTTTTTAGTTTGGGCGACATAGTAGCCATAACCATATGCTATGAAAGCAAAATGTCTAGGAAAGTTCCAGATATTTGCACACCTAACACAGATGTTCTATTTTGTTTTCTCAGCAAGTTGGCTGGGGAAAGGATTCAGTTTCTGGGGTACAGTTGCTTAGATATGAGTCTGAACTGATTCCTAGCCATGTGATCTTATGTGAATGACAACTCAGAGCCTTTGTAATGGTTGATTGATTGTGTCAGTTTGTGAGGTTTAAAAGTTTAACTAAATTGACTCAGCACTTCTATATACCCTAGGTGTAGAAGACCCACTCTAGAGCAGCTCATTGCCTGGATGGTATAAAGAGAAAATGAGGATGGGCAAGTCTGCTTCAGTTCTTCAGGGGAGCTCCACTCTTTACTTTCAGCTTGGACATCATCTCCTGTCTTCCAGCGCAGATTCTTCAGCTTCTACCTGAGATCCTTCAGCTTCCTGGTGTAGTCTCTTCAGCCTTCCATTGCAGACCCATTGGCTTCCTGATATGGACTCACATGGACACTGTGGTGAGCTCCAGACCTTGGGCTGAAAGCTTCTTCCCCAGCGTGCAAATGCCCTCTGCACGTTTCCTCACCCAACTCTGTGGCTGACCATCGTAAGCCAGTCTCGTAATTTTATTTTTATTTTTTTGGCGGTACCGGGGATCAAACTCACAACCTTGCACTTGCCAGGCAGGCACTTATGCCTCTGAGCTTAATCCCTAGCCCCTCATAATTTCTTATACATTTGTATATTTTGTGTTATGTCTGTTTCTCTGGTAGAACACTGACTAATGTAGCCTTCATGTCCGCATCTAAAAACAGGGATAATAAGGTCTAATTTATGGGATAAAATTTTAAATGCTAAAGGAGCATACAAAAGATTCTTAAAGGGCTGGTGTCTGCAGTGCTGTCCAGTACAACAGTCAGTAGCCATGTGTGGCTGTTGATCATTTCAAGTATGATCAGTGTGATTGGAGAATTTAATTTAATTTAATTTGAATTTTTAAACCTGAGATTCGATTCAGTTATTGGAAAACTCAAGTTTCAACTTGAATATGAAACAACAATAAGAGTTATAAAATCTAAATGTAGGTAAAATTAGTTTTGATCAAAATTTTGATTTTGAGTTGCAACATGCTATAAGTGTAAAATGCACTGAGTTTCAAAGACAGTTTAAAAATTGTAAAACAGTGATAAATTTTGTATTGAATAGATATGTAAGTTATAATATTTTAGCTATTTTGAATTAAATAAAATATATTATTAAAAGTAATTTCACTGTTCTTTTCTTAATGTGCGTACTAGAAATTTAAAGTTACTTATGTGTCTTACATCTTATTTTTATTGGAACAGTACTCCTGTAGAGTGATACTTACAATTTGATGTGGCTGAGTAAGCATCACACACTTTTAACTTGGTAAGACTGAATGACTCCTTTGGATAGTTTTATCTGCTTAAGCTATTAAAATATTTTTAAACAACTGAGCATTTATGATGTATATAGAATTTTTGTCTAAAAGTTAGCTTGTTGAGGTTATGAGATACAAGCTTCTTTCATTCATGGTTGTAATATAAATTGATAAAAATCCTTAACCATATGACCATTCATTGAGGAAATGGATTTTGAGCGTCTGCTGTGTGCCAGCTGCTATACATTTGGCTCTCTGTATCATTAGGTTGGGTGTCTTCTGATTCAACCAAACACAGATCAAAAATATTTGAGATTTTTTTGTTCTGAACACATGCAGTCCTTGTTATTATCCCCTAAACAATAGCAACTATTTACATAGAATTTACATTGTATTAGGTATTATAAGTAATGTAGAGATGATTTATATGAAAGGGCCGGGCATGATGACCAACACTTGAGGTCCCTGTACTTTGGTGGCTGTGGCAAGAGGATTGCCATGAGTTCAAGGTCAGCCTAGGCTACATAGTGAGTTCAAGACCAACCTGAACTATGTAACAAGTCCCTATCTCAAAAACAAAAACAAAAACAAAAACAAGGCACTGAGGATATAGCTCAGCAGCATTAGCATCAGCCTGGCAGGTGCAAAGTCCTGATTTCGATGCCTGGTACTGAAAAAAAAGAGTATATGCAGATTATATGTAAATATTGTATCATTTTATATAAGGAATTTGAACATCTATGGATTTTATTATCCATAGAGATCCAGGAAGCAATCCCCTAGGATACATAGGCAGACATGGACAGTCTGATACGAGATGCCTGTCCTGATAGCAACTGTAAATATAGGGAACATCTCAGTGTTACATGTACCAATAACTAGGGCTAAAGACTTTACTTTCATGGTTACCATTCGGTTGTGGCTACCATGTTTCTCAAACTAAAAAACATAGACACATGTTCTTTTTTTAAAATTTTATTTATTTATTTACTTATTGAAATTTTATTTTAAAGAAATAAAACCAAACAAAATGAAGTAGAATAAAGCCAATCAAAACAATGAGAACAATTCAGGGCTTCAAAACAAGATAATAGAAAATCAACAATGGCTACCATAATGTCTCATGTTATCTTCAAAATAGCTACCCATACCATCAGACCTAATAAAATCAAACAAAACAAAACAGAATAAAACCAAACCAAACAACACAATCAAATGATACAGGACTTCAAAACAAGGTAATAGAAAATTAACAATGGCTACCACCTTCCCTTTATAGACATTTCCTCCACTTCCACCTTCACAATATTTATTGTACATTTTGGATCACACTAACTTCTTCAGTGTTCTTTTCTCTGTAATTTTAAAGGGCAAAAAACAGCAATAAAACAAGTCAAAACAGTAATAAGACAGTAGGAAATCCACAGTAGTTACTATATTGCATACTGTTGTCCTCTAAATAGTTGCTTGCTAGGTATGTGTATGTGGGGTGTTCCCCTCTCCGCAGCCCCCACGGTGGTCACCTCACAGCCAGGGGCTTAGCTTCTTTCCTTGTTTTCCCTGATCCATGCTCCAGATGCCTCACAGGCGGGGGCTTAACTTTCATGTTGGCTCTCCCTGGTCAGCACTCTTAATGGCTCCAGACACATGTTCTTGACCAAAGATTTTTCACTTCTTTCAGGCAGTAAAGATGGTGGCAGCATCGATTGGAAGCTAAAATATTAAAATTTACTATTTTAGAAATCATTCACTTAAAAATAATCATAAGAATAGTCATTTAGTTGAAATATGATAGATTCTCAAAAGTAAAAAAAAAAGTTTTTGAAAAATCCTTTTAAATATGAACATGTCATTTGTAGAGAAATTCCACCCCCCCTTGTATCAGGAATTGAACTCAGGACCTCACACTTGCCATACAGGCTCTGTGCTGCTGAGCTACATCCCCAACCCAGAAATTTCCCTTCTAAGCATTAATTCTGGAGATATAGTCATGGATGTGCCCCGTATATGTATGACTCTTTCTTGAAGTGTGAAAATAGCAAAAATACCTAGAAACAACACAAGTGTTCAACAATTTGAAATTGGCTAACTCATCTCTTTAATGAACCACTATGCATCCATTGAAATTCATGTCAAGAGAGAGGTTGAATGACTTCAAAATGCGATCATAAAAGCAATATGTGTACTGTATTCCTGATTATATAAACAAGTGCATAGTAAAGTACAGGAGTGATCTTTACCAGTGCATTGATACTATTTATTTCTCTGATGAGGCTACAAGAAATTTTTTTTCCCTTTGACCTGGTTGAATTTTTAAAAAATTCTTTTACAATGAACATCTATTAGTTTATTGTCCAGAAAAATGATAACCATGATACTTTAAAAGTGAGCCTATTGAATCAAACTACTTTTCATAACTTTGTTGAGTTGGGGCAGAAAGCAAAAAATATAAAAATGAGAATGCTATTCTTCTAGAATTTAATAGTTAGTAAAAAGACTTGATTCTGTATTTATTACTTCTTTAAAATAATTAATGGCAAAACAAAATTTAAGTAAGTGAAGAAGATAGAAATGTCAGCAACCTGAGTGGAACACCAAATGATTATTTCTTTTGTGCTTGGATTTTCTATTGTGAGTCAGATTTTTCTTCATAATTCACTTTATCACAAGCCACATTTTGTAAATACAGATCCTTCATAAATTCACAATAAAGATATTTAATCAAAACTGGCTTTGATCTAGTTTAAAGGATAAAGATCCCCTTCAACAAAATGGAGATTACTTGAGACTTATAAATAGGTTGTAGAACAAGAAGTACTATTTCTCATCACCCACATGATTCTACTTGGTTCATCCTGTGTTTCACAGGACTAGAATTTGGTTCTCTCACTTTTTACTTGTTCTTTGGGTTGCTCCTTCTAATGTCCGAGAAAAAAAAACTGTTTAAGTATTTCACTACACTGTCATTTGTTTGGAGTAGTGATCTCCAAATATAATTTCCCTGAGGACCTTGTCATAAGCAGTAATCTGGTTTTCTTCCCACAGATAAAATACTTAAGCAATGACAAAATGAATGTTGGTAGAATTTAATGACTACCAGCAGGACAAAGAGTGCTGAAAGAATCAGGGAAAAAGAACTTAGAGTAAGGACCAAATCCAAACCAGTTTTTCCCCTTAACTACTGTTTTACAGAGTAACAGAGATTTCTAATTGCATATTGTGTGCCCCATGGAAGACAGAACATGAGGTGACTTCAGAGATTTTGAAGAAATGTCCAGTGAGTGGGGACAAGAATCAGTGAGGGACAGTCATGACGTTGTAGGCAAGCAAAAACAAGCCACTAATAAAAACATACATAGTCTCATTGAACAGAGATCCCAGAAACATACATATGGACTAATTCCTGACAAAGGTACCAGAAAACACACTGCAGAAAGGATAGCTTCTTCAACAAATGGTGCTGGGTGGGATAACGGGATATCTCATACAGAATGCTGAAGCTTGACCTTATCTCTCAACCCATACAAAAATCAGCTCAAAACAGATCAAGAACCTAACTGTAAGATGTGAAACTCTGAAGCTACTAGAAGAAAACAAGAGAAACCCTTCGAGACATTGGTATAGTCAATGATTTTCTAGATAGGACCGCAAAAGCATAGGAAACAAAAGCAAAAGTTGGCAAGTGTGATTGTATCAAGTTAAAAAGGTTTTTGTACAGCAAAGGAAACAACCAATATAATGATGAGACAACTTACAGAATAGGAGAAAAATAGTTAAGAACTATTTTTCTGACAATGGGTTAACATCCTGAATGTATAAGGAATGAAAAAAAAGTAATCAAATTAAAAAGTGGGCAAATGAGCGAAATAGACACTTCTCAAAGAAGTACACATGTATATGAGAAAATGCTCAGTAGAGGCCAGGTGTGGTTCATGCCTCGAATCCCAGCTCTGGGGAGGCAGAGGCAGGAGGATTGCTATGAGTTTGAGGCCATCCTGAGCTACACAATGAGACCCTGTTATAAAAAAATAAGTTCAGTATCATTAGCTACAAAACTACAGTAAGTTATCAAACTCCCGTTACAATAGTTATTGTTAAAAACTAAAGAAAAATGACAAATGCTGGCGAAGATGGAAAGTAAGAGGAACTCTTATTCACTGTTGGTGGGAATGTAAATTAGTATGATCATTGTGGAGAACTGTATGGAAGTTCCTGAAAAAAAATCGATTTTTTAGACACCAACTGTATTATCTTATCTAATACTCTGAGACTTAGTGTCTTCTTATGTAGGAAAATGCATTGATTATTACTACAATTAAACTTCTATTTCTTTTATTTCATAGATTATATATCCATATTTCTTAGTTAAAATATTTATTTTCATAGATTATGTATCTGTATCTTGTTAATTAAAATAAAGTGTTATGTATTATGAAAACAAAACAAGCCTAAAAACTAAACTACCCAATGATCAACTATTCCACTTTTGAGTATATATCCAAAGTAAATGAAGCCAACACACCAAAGAGATACCTGGGGGCCCATGTTTATTGCAGCAGTATTTACAACAGCTAAGATATGAAAGGAGATCAGATGCTTACCAATAGATCAATGGATAAAGAAACGTATGTACAACGTGGACTATTATTTGGCCACAAAGACAAATAATATCCTGTAATTTACAGCAAAATTGGTAGAAATGAAGGTCATTTAATGAACTGGACACAGAAAGACAAGTAACACATTGTGCTTTATCATATGTGGAAGTTAAAGAAAAGTTGACCAGGAAATAGAATAGTGATTACTAGAGATTGGGAAAGATGTTGCTGAGAAGGAATGGGGGTGGGTGCGTGGAGAAAGGGTGACTGGATTTGTTCAATACGTGCTATGTACATGTATAAAACAGCACGAGCCCCATTAATACATACAATTAATACATGTTAATAAAATATTTAAAAACAAGCCAGAAACAATAGCTTCTGCATTAATTGAATGCCTACTTTGTGCCAGACAATGGTGCAAGTAAATTATTTTATTTTTTTATTTTAAAGAATAAAAAGAGAATAGAACAAAGCAAATCAGAACAAAACAATGCAAACAACACAGCACTTCACGAGAAGACAACCAGCTATCAACAGTAGCTACCGTACTGTCTCTTTTCTTTGAAATAGTTGAGCATGGCTTCACATACAATAGTATCAAGCATAACAAAATAGTATAAAACCATTCAAGAAATTGAAAGTATTACAGGACATTCAAAACCAAATAACCAATAATGAACAATGGCTACTATAATATCTCATTTTCCTTAAAAAATTTGTTTATACTGTCACACATATTAAAATCCAATAAGATACAACATGGTAGAGCCAATGGAAACAGAAGAACGAAAGCATGGTAGGACTTCAAAGAAAGATGATAGTAAATCAGCAATGGCTACCATAATGTCTTGTTTTCTTCAAAGTAGCTGGTCATATCATCACATGTAATAAAATCAAACAAAACAGAATAAAACCATTCCAACCAATGAATGAAAACATAAGACTTCAAAGCAACATAATGGGGAACCATGATTAACATAAAATCTTACGTACTCTTACCATTTCTTACACTAGGGAGACTATATGGTATTTATACATGCGACTTTGATTTATTTCACTTATGAGTATGGTCTCAAGTTGCGTCCATTTACTTATAAATATCTCAATGTGATCATTCTTTATAGCTGAGTAGTACTCCATTGTTTAAAAATGCCATGACTTTTTTGTCTATTCCTCAGTTGATGGGCACTTAGGTTGTTTCCAAGATCTGGCTATTACTAATTGTGCTGCTATAAACATGGGTGCACATATATCACTCTGGTATGATGTTTTCAGTTCTTCTGGGAATATGCCCAGAAGTGGAATAGCTGGATCAAATGGGACTTCCAAACCCAGCTTTTTGAGGAATCTCCAGACTGACCTCCACAGTGGTTGCACCAGTCTGCACTCCCACCAACAGTGCAGAAGAGCCCCCCCCCCCCGCAGCCTCTCCAGCATTTGTTGTTGGTAGTTTTCTTTATCCTGGCCATTCTTTCTGGAGTGAGATGGAATCTCAGTGTGGTTTTAATTTGCATTTCTCTAATGACTAATGATGCTGAACATTTTTTCATGTATTTATTTGTCATTTGTATTTCTTCCTCTGATAACTGTGTATTCATTTCAGATGGCCATTT
>PVJX010041960.1:0-14403 GCA_004027295.1 Dolichotis patagonum
CTTGCTTTATCTTTCTCTGTGACTGGAACAAATAGAGACCCTATCTTTCAGAATGATTTATTTCAAAGTGTTGATCCCTGGATCCTGAGAAAGACATTCCTTGTTTGTCAGGCTGCTAAGTGGAAGGGAAAGGATTAATCTACATCTGCTGTTATGAGACTTATAAAGAAATACTTTGAGAAAAGGGAGCTCAGATCCAGACAGTTAGTAAGAAACATATACAGGTTTCAAAGTGAAGGAAATGTTAGGATCATTTTTATCATAAGCAATAAATACCAATAACGCATTTTTCTCTCTCTTCAGGACAAGAAAAAAGATTCAGGAATTCTTATAACTGAAATAAAGCATTGAACTGACCAACATATTGTCATTTGTTCCATCTACACATCCATTGGTGGTTAAATTTAAAAGAAATATGTTTTGCTTATTTATAAGGAAACTTCTTCAGAGGTCCCCTGATCTCTATTTGTCACTCTTCAATACCTTCTGTTTAGGATTAGAGGTAGAAACAGTACCTTTTCATTTTAAGAGTCGCAAACCATCTCCAGGTGATGATGTATGAAGATGTACATCTTCGTGTATATCGTAAGATGTATAAAAGACATTCTTTTTCCTTTTGCATTAGATATTTAAATTTATGTTTAGCTGAATCATAAAATCATCATATTGTACATGTTAGCAATATTTCTATAGATGTATACTTTGTGTAATGTTGAAATCATGTGAAATATTTTCATCTCTTCAAACCTTTGTCACTTTTCATTTATTTTAAAAACTAGTGTGGAGCATCCTCAAAAAGCTAGGAGATTCCATTCAATCCAGTTATTTTCTTTCTGTATATTTTCCCAGAAGAATTAAAACATACCACTGCTATGTTTGCCCCCATTCTTATAGCAGCACAATTTGTAATAGCTACATCTTAGAAACAACATCCATCAACCATGGAATGGATCAAAAAACAGATGTGGTGTTTTTATACAATGGAGTATTACTTAGCTATAAGGAAGGATAAAGTTGAGGCTTTTATAGGTAAATGGATGCAATTGAAGACCATATTCTTAAGTGAAATAAATCAGACTTGCATGTGTGAATATTGTTTTGTCTCTCTACTGTAAAAAATCAAAAGAGCAAAAATTCAAAATGTCCAATAGATATTGTGAAAGTGAAATAAACTATTTAAAAGGAAAGAACAATTTTTATCATTTCTTTCTGGGGGATATTTTTTAAAAACCTTTTTTTCCAGTTTTCTGAAACATAGAGTACCTTGTCATTGATAGTTAACTTTCTGATAGCACACTAGAACTGCTTATTTCTATATAATTTTAACTTTATCCCCATTGATGAACATTCCTTATCAATCTCTTTGCACTTTCCACATTCAGTGGTAATAAGAAGTCTCAAACTTAAATTCTATGCAGTCTCTCTCTCTTTTTTTTTATCAGGGATCAAACTCATGACCATGCACTTGCAAGGCAGATGCTTATGCCGCTGAGCTAAATCCCCAGCCCCAGTCTCATATTTTTACATCCCTGTGTTCAATTCGGGCTCCCAAGTTATTGCAGATAATGTTAAGCAAAGGAATCTTTGGCTTTGGAGTGGCTAGTGTTTTAAAAAATATGATATATATATCATATTTATATTAGTATATATATTATACCAATTTATATTATACATATTTATATTATACATATATTATAATATATATTATAGATAATATATAATATACATATTTATATTAGTATATATTATACATATTTATATATATTAATTTTCCCATTGTTGAGGCACAATACTCAACATCAACTATTTTAAGAAGAGAAAGTGTAATTTAGGTAACAGTTTTGGAGAATTCAGTCTGTTGTCCATTGAATGCACGTCGGGGACATTGGAGTGGAATGATGTGGTGGAGCAAATATGCTTGGTTCATGATGCTATGTGGGCACCAGAGCAGAACAATGCTAGAGAGACATGAGCAAGTGGTTTATGTAGTACCCAAGGCCACTTATCTATGATTCACCCAGGAGCTTGCTCTACTAAACTTCTTGCTGTTTTTAATCCTATGCAGTTGACATACAGGCACTACCTGTTATTGGCTTCAAAATCAGACACATCTTTCCTTAAATCTTATTCTCCAAATACAATAGGAAATTCACAATTATGTCTAACATGATATAACTGTCCTGTATACAACAAGAAATACAAATAATCTTTTATTCAAAAGGGCGCCAATTCCAGATTTCTCAGAGTCAAGATAAACTCTTAGTGGTGAACTTCTATAAAGATAATAATTTAAAAAAAATTACAAAGCCCCAAGGTACAGTGGTATAAAGTAAATATTCACATTAAAAAATAAACATAGTTGTATACAAAAGAATCATTCCAAAGCAAGAGGAACTTGCAGCATGACTAACCTTAAATCTCATCATTTCCTATCTGCATCCAAGGGACATATTGTTAATATGTGAAATTGAAAAAGCTTCAGGAGCTCCATTCCTATGATGTGGCTTCAGGCAGCCCAGTTGGCCTTTCTCTTGGGCTGCCTCTACTCTCAAGCTGCAGATTTCCTCAGAGGATATTCCATTTCTTGGCATCGCTGACTTCCTGAGGTCCGTACTGCCACTTTGACTTCATTTCTATATCTTCTTGCACTACCCTCTCTGTGGTAACTTACCTGGTGTCTCAGACTTTTATCTGAAATCTGGGTGGAAGGATTCTTGATCCTAAAACTGTTTCATTTGGCATGCTAGTAAAGGTAGCATAATTTGAATGATTCCAAAGCCATTTCCCAGCTTGTACAGTAGTTGGGCCTCCTTGTTTGATGTCTGTAGCAGTTTCCAAATGCCTAGGTAGCTGAGCACAGTGACATGAATTTCAAGGTACCAGTTTTTTACAACACCCTTCCCCAGCAGGATTCCAAGGGACTCTTCTAAATTGAAATTTTACATGTTTGCCCTTTGATTCTGCAATGATTCAGTATTTGCTGATTTCTGAGTGCCCTCAAGTTGTCTTTCATTTTGTACTGCTACAAAGTATTTGTTTTCCTTTTAATGGTACTAATCTCTTTAGCAATCACATCTCCTTAGCCCTAACTTTACACATGGATTCCTGTATAAAAATTTAAGTTTTTCAAAACTTCTTTGTGTATCTGTTGCCTCTTCTTCTCATCAAAATATGAATGAAAGAAACCAGAAATACCTATGCCACAACTTAAATATTGGGCAGTCCAGAAATTTTCCCCACTAGACTAACTGGTCCATCACCCTTAGACTCAGTCCACTACAGTCCCAGAACATGCGAAAATATAGGCAAATTGTTTTCCAAAATGTAACACACATGACCTCTCGTCAGTGCTTTTGCTATTATGTTACCCCAGCATTACTTTTCTGTTTGTTCTGTGTCTTTTATGGCCACAGTCTTTCCCTGAGCTCAACTTTCTGTGATCTTCAATAAATGTAGTTGCTTTACACTTGCAATTGCGTCCATGCTTTGCAACTCTTTGCTCATTGCAAACAATACCATTCCTTATACATATCCCTCATGCAGTAACAGTTTTACCTATCATGGTTGTTATTCAATTAGAAAAGTTGTTGTAAATGTATTTCTTTATTTTAAATGATCGTGATGGTTTCTCAACAGTGGAAAACAATCAGGTTAGCTTTATTTTACTTCCCAGAGTTTCTATAGAGAGACAAAATTGTCCTGGATTCTTTTTCTTTCAGACTAAGAAAGAAACCTGTACTAATAAATGCTTCTTTATCTGGAATAAGGTCTAGGAATAGGTAGAATAGTTAACATATAAACTTAAGGTAAAAGCCACCTGACTTTTAATGATTGTGAAATTTCTTTGCCTACATTTTTTGGAGGTCATGATTGAAGTCTGAACTGAAGGTTGTCCAGAGTCCGCTGACAGTAGCTGTAATGAAATATTACATAGAGTCAATCATATGGATTTTATATTAGTTAATGTATGATTAATCAGAGGCTTCTGGAATAAGGTTTGCATGGAGAATTGCATCAAGGGCTTCCATTGTTTGAAAACAAGATGTGGATCATTGGGAAAAAAATTCATCATGAATGTTTTCAAATTTCCACATTATTGGGATCTTTAAAAAAGGCATGTTTGAATGGCAAAGCTTATCTTCAATTCTGAATATGTCTCATTGAAAATAGACAATTCTGGAACATTTGAAAACATAAAAACTCTCTTCTTCCACTTCCTGGAAACTTTCATTCCAAGAAGGTAGACTAAGAGTTTCCTTTATCTTCCCCTAGAGGAAAGTTCTTGTGTGACTACTTCCTCTTTCTCTGTGGTGAAGAGGGTGAGAAGATGTGTAAGCATCCACTAAAGGCTCAGAGACTCCTAGAATTCAGAAGAGCATGCATAAATAACATAGTGCCCTTATTGAAGCAGCCCTCTGGGGACCAGAAAATGGGAAACAGTGCTCGGGTACCATGCTCTATCTGTTGTTTGGGCTATGAGAAATAAATGATCAGTGTCCTGTCCCAGGGGAATATCTACCATCAAGACATATAAAAGAGTTGCAAGCTAAATCATTAGCTTGCAAGTAGGGAAAATTCAATAGCTTCACTGAATCTGAGTATAGATTTTGTTTTATTTTGATCTTTATGTAGGTCTGCTGCCCTTGTGGAGGATAAAAAGAAGAATCTTGAGTAATGAATTCCATGAGACTTCAATCCATATATGTAAACAAAATTATTCAGATATATCTGTGTATGTTCTTCTAGATCGCTAATAAATGCTGACATGATATGAAACACAGTGATGTTGATACATTCTTTCAGATAAAAGTAAATTATATGAAGAAAGAAAACATCAGGTGAAGGAAAGAACCAGTGAAAAATTCTTAGAAGAATCATCAGTATACACATAAAAACTTAAAAGAATGAATTCTCAAAGAAATATAAACAATAGAAAGTCTCTACATAAGAAAATGATTGTCACATTTTTCAGAAGACACAAAATTACCAAACTGATTATAGGATTTGAACAAGCTAAATGTCAATAGCTTTGGACATTGCCTTTTGAATTATAAGAATTAAAGCTTATACAAAATGGGTAAAAGGAGGATAGGGAGTGAGCTCACACTTCCTGGATGTTTTTTAGTGTTTTGGTGATGAGCAAGAGAAGTAATATAGTGTTGAAGAAGAATATGAGATCAAAGATTATTTTTTAAAATGCACAATATCCATCCTCTTTGAATTCTGAATGAAGGCCTTAAGCAAAAGTCATATACGAGGAAGAAAATAAAGAACCAAAGCGAAGAGTGGAATTCTGTGTGCCATGTATGAGACATGAATACAGAGCTTTCACTACGAGGTACTTCAAAGTTCTGTTTTAACACTTACTAGAGAAACTCACATAACTATTGCAAAACCTTAACATTTCATATTAAAGATGATGAAAAGAGAAAACTATAATGATATTAAAATGTATAGTTCATTGTGCTGAGGAATTTTATAATTTATCCTTGGTCTTGATGAAGAGTGAGAGTATAATATGCACATGAAAGTGTCAGAGAAGACTCCCAACCTGAGAGAGACAGTTGATAAATACATACTATATTAAAAGATTTTTATTTTCTAGAAAAAATAATTCTATCATGTTATTTTATATACAGAGACTAGAATTGGCCTGATAATCTAGGATGCTAAATAACCTAATGAATATTTTTTAAAAAATTCCAGAACTCTTTCTTACACAATACCTTAAGATTAATTCTACATCATGGGTGAAAAAGTAAGTAATATGAAAACCGTAAAGAATATACTCTCCAAAATGTATTCCTATAATCTTCAATCTAGTTATATTTAATTATTAATTAATATCTAATTAACTATAAATTGCTCCTATTTTATATTATAGTGAAACTTAGAAAATAAAGACCAAAAAATAAAAAAATCCTCAATTTAGAAACATGTAACATTTTGAATTGACACTTCTCTAAAGACAGTAAACAAATAACCTGTAAGCACATGAGAAGATGATCAACGTTATTAATCACTATGCCCATTCAAACCCAAACCCCTAACATGGTAGGATAATATAATGGAAAACAATGTTGGCATTGACCTGGAGAAATTGAAATCCTCATACAGACCTGGTAGGACTGGAATTGGCCAAGTTGCTTTGGAAACTGTCAGTTTCTCTAAGGGTCAAATTTAGAGGAACATTTTTGCACCTGGTTGTATACATAAAGTAACTGAATCCATGTAGTCACACAAACAATAGCTCATGTATATTTATATTAACATATTCATAAAAGCTAAAAACACAAATGTCTATCTTTTGAAGAATGGATGAACATATGCACAATAAAATGGATAATTTAGCAGGAAAAATGAAGTTGGTACATGCTATAATATAGATGAATGATGAAAATATACACTAAGTAATAGATGCAAAGCACAAAGACACATAGTGAGTATATTCATATATGTTGTCAACAATAGACAGGTTCCCAGAGACTTCAAATAAATGACTACTGGGTCAAAAAGGGGGAAAGGTGAGATAGGGTTATGACACGTCTTTCTGGGGTGATAAATATTTTTTGAAAATAGCTAAAAATGTTGATTTAGAAGCATTGTCAATGTGATAAAAATAATTATACATTTTCAAATATTTAAATGGTATATTTTATATTATGTAAATTTATCTTCATAAAAACATGGAAATTATTAACTGATCACTTTATCTACTTGATTAAAAAGCTTAAGAAAATTTTCTAAGCACTTGTAGTTAATAGGCAGAAAATATCAATAATTTTTGCAAATTAATGAGTTACAGTTTTGGCATGGATAGTTCCATATTCATTACACCTTTTCATAATTTCATTTAACTATAGTTGTCTCTTGAAATTCAATTAAATTTATTGCCTTGATGGCAGTGATGGTTCCATAGTATATACATGTCTCTACACTCATCAAGTGTCATATATGTGGGCTTTTGAATGACAAATGAACTGTTTTAAATGTAGTATAGTTAAAGCAAAAGGAATAAACATTGCAAAGTCCTGTATGGAAAATAACAAGTCCTTTATGAACTATTCATGTGGACCTATATATTCAGAATTAGAGCCTGTCTCAACATATGATTCTAATTCAAACTCAGTTTACTAGTGTGTTGGCTATATTGTCAGGGAATATATATCTTATACATGAAATTAGAAAATGAAAATCAGTATATTATATGGAAGATATCATTTGTAAAATAAATTAGTTAACACAGCTATCTAAATGTACTTAACTGGTTATTTGATTCAAAAGCACCCTCGCATTCAAAACAACCATTACCATACTAATACTGTACAATATACCATCATATATCATCTGATCATCTGATATCTCCCCTGATAAACCGTCACGTTTGTGTGTGTAAAAAATAATCCTTGCTCTCCTTACCTTACATTCATAGTCCTTTTATTGTCTTCTTTTACAGATTATGTGTTTATTCCTCTGCTTACTTTGAGCTTCTTTACTCATCTCCTTCCTTTGCTTTTGTCTGTATTTTGTATACAATATTACAGTACAAAGGTTTGTGCATTTATTGAAATAGTGTATCTTTTCATACTGTATATGAAATATATGTACTGTTAACATTAATAGTAATAAAATTATAAACAGTATTCCTCATCAGAAATTTCTCTAGGAAAATATGTTTGTGTCACTTTATAAAGCATAGTAGATACACAACTATTCTCTATAGTAAGAAAATTGTTCCAAATTTGAAAGACCATATCACTTTTCATGCCCTTTTAACTGGCAAAAGTAATTTTTTGATGATATAAATGGTTCTCTACGTTTCACTTGAGATAAATAGTGAATGAAAAAGTGGAAATTATACCTGTCAAACTGATATTCTGGATGTTTTCACTCATGAGATTGTACTGAAGTATCTAAAAATAGCAAGCAAAAATTAAACAGTTTCTTTGCTAGAATGAGATTTCTAATTACAATTTTGCTTTACTTTCTATGCCAATTAATTGTTCTTTTTATTTGATGGCAGATTTTACTGGTGACCTTATGTTAGGTAGTGATAAAGAAAAAAACTGTGAAGAAAAGACACATTTTTGTTTTCATTTCAAGTACACAGAACTACAGCAAACTATGATTTTTAAGGATGAATATCCATAATATTGTTATAATTAAATTATTTGAGGTTATCTTAAAGAAGTAAATTTCTCATTCTAAATAATAGTAATTTTTAAGATATTAGCATGATGTTTTTACATTCAAAAATATAATGCTAATGGTTCTCACGTGTCACTCCTCGACATCATATGATTATGAATATTGTTTGCAGATAAAATGAGCATTGTTTTATTTTCCAAACTCATATGAAATATTTAATATCAAAATTTAAACTCAACTAAGATTGAAAAGAAATGTTATTTTCATTACAACACAACATTCTCGCCTTACGTTTAAGGTATATACTCATATCCATATGTACAGAAGTAGAATTGGGAAGAGATATTGACAGTATGTTACGAAAAATGTCTAGGATTTCCTGTTATGTTTTCTGCATTTCTATAAGTAGTGTGTTTTAAAAATGATTCTGAGTCATGGGCTAGATTGCTTAGTGTTTAAATTACCATTTGAAGAAGCAACAATCTGACTCATTTGCTTGTAATTTCAGGATTGTAATGAAAAAAGAAATTAAATACTAACCATGTAAATACTCAGGATTTCAATTTTTAAAAAGGATTTTATTGGTATTTATCTTACCTTTAGAGTTATTCAATTCAGAAACTGAAAATTCTCTATATTCTTATTAGCAAAACATGTAGCATTTGGAGGTTGTTGATATATTTTAATTTTTTTTTACAGTTAGGAATTTACGGTTACACTTTGAGGAGCCACATAGAGAACCGATGTTTCCTTATAGAATTGAATTCCCATCTGAAAAGGAAAATATTTTTTTTTCTTTTCAGAAGAATGTTCCTCTGCTTTTGCCAACTTTCTCAGCAACTTATTTTTGCCATAGTTATGTTTTACTACATGAATGCTATGATTTTATACAGTATTGAGGTATGATTTTATCATTAGATCCTCAAAAACAAAGCCAAAAAAGGTGATATTCTTTACAGTTCCAGCATTACTTTAAATTCAAGTCCAGTGTGTTTGCTGAATGTGAAAGAAATTTCTTGAGAGTAAGCCCCTGTAAAAATGAAAATTAAGTGTTTTCAACATACAGTGGCACTGGGTAAATGTTCTCATTTCCAAAGAGAAAAATGAGGAATAGAAAGCAACCAAGCCAAAGCAAAAACAAAACCCTTAAAACAAACATTGTATCTATCAGCTCCATTCACTGCACTTGGGGCAGGCTGCGGCTGAGATGCGAAGTGCAAGGGGCTTGAGCAGACCCAACCATGCAACGTGGCTGGGTACAGGCCACATGATCTCTCCTGAGGCTGACTGATTGTTCCTGTGGATTTTCTCAGCAGATGTTCCGCTCATCTGTCATCTCTGATTTCCAGGGCTTCCCACTGTAGTTTTGACTTCATAAGACATCCTCTTACGCACTTTTAGGACAGACTGTGACACTGTCACATATGTTTCCTTGGCTGCCCTGGCCTTATTCTATGTTAAGCGTTTGTGATTTCATAAAGTTTCCATTCGAGGTGCTTGAAAACCCAGCATCTTGTGGATGACGTCAATGTTAGTCACCATCTTGAGCAGCTGGCTCCACTTGTCATAAAATTTTGCCAAGTAAACAAAATGGTGTCCAGAATATGTTTTATATGGCTTAATTTACTTGAAACTCTAGAAATGGCAAAATTATTCTATGATGTTACAATAAAATTATTAGTTGCACAGCACTTGCTAGGGTTTTCTGTGAGAGAATAAGAAGTACTAATTTGCCAGGCACCTAAGTGAATTTTCTTGAAATATAGACATTTTTTATACTGATTGGGCCGGTGCTTATATACATGTCTACATTTATCAAATGGATTAATATATCCACTTAAAATGAAGTTTTGCTAAATCATTTCACAAAAGCTAGTTTTAAAAATGTAGTTGTGAATATATGAATATTGACTAAGTATCCTGTATCTAGAAAATTTCTTTCTATTTTTAAAATTTTATTTAAAGAGAAAAAAAGCAAAACAGAAAAAAAGAGTAGAATTAATACAGAATTTCAAAAAAATAAGCAGTAAGAAATAAATAGTAGATAAATTACAAACTGTCATCTTAGAAATAGTTATTCAAGTTACAAAATTAAAGCATACAAAGTGGACATTCAAACAGTGAGACTGTGAACAGTTCTGTTCATTGATCCAGCAAACCTTAGTGCTACAGTCATCTATCTTACACACTTAAACATACATGCAGTTATATATTTTAGACCACTTTGATCATCTATCTTACACACTTAAACATACATGTAGTTATATATTTTAGAGCACTTTCTTTTCCTCTCTTTTTTAAAATAGCAATTACACATTTTGGGTTTAATTACTCCTACAGTTCTTATTACTTTTTAAACTAGAAACCAATGTGGTATTTATAAATATGATTCAACTTATTTCACTTATGAGGATAGTCTCAAGTTGTCTCCATTTATCTATGAAGGCCTCAAGATCATCCTCTTTAAAGCTGAGTAATATTCCATTGTATAAAAATACCACATCTTTTTCATCCACTCAGCAGTAGATGGGCACTTTGATTGTTTTCAAGATTTAGCTACTACAAATTGTTCTGCTATGAACATGGGTGCACAAATATCACTGTGATATGACCTTTTCAGTTTTTCTAGGAAAATACCCAGGAGGGGAATAGCTGGATTGAGTGGAACTTCCAATCCTAGTCTTCTGAGAAATCTCCATAGTGATTTCCATAGTGGCTGCACCAGTCTACACCATCACCAATAGTGGATCAGTGTTTCTTTTTCACCACAGCCTCGCCAACATTTGTTATCAGTTGATTTCTTGATGGCAGCTACTCTTTCCAGAGTAAGAAGAAATCTCAATGCTGTTTTAAACTGCATTTCTCAAATGAACAGTGATGGGGAACATTTCTTAATGTATTTATTTGCCATTGATATATCTTCATCAGAGAAATGCGTGCTCATCTCAGATACCCATATTTGGAGAGGGTCATTGAATATGGGGGACTTCATGTTTTTCAATTCTTTCTACGTTCTGGATATAAGTCCTTTGTTGGAGGGGTTGTTGGCCAAAATTCTTTCCCATTCTGTGGTTTTTCTTCTCACTCTGTTGGTGCTTTCTTTTTTTTTAAATTTTATTTTAAAGAGAATAAAACAAAAGGGGGCAGTACAGAGCAGATCAGAACAGGACAACATAGGCAACACAGTACTTTACATTAAGACAACCGGACATCAACAGTAGCTATCACAATATCTCTTACTCTGCTATAGTTGAGCATAGTTTCAAATACAATAACATCAAACATAACAAAATAGTATAAAGCCATGCATAGAGTGAAAGAATTACAGGGCTTTCTGAACTGAATAATAGAAAATGATCAATGGGTACTATAATATCTCATTTTCCATAGAAAAATTTTGTTTAAACTATCACATATTCAAATCCTAATAAGACACAATGTGATAGATAGAAGCAATGGTAGTAGAAGAATAGAAGCATGGTAGGACTTCTAAGAAGGATGATATTAAATAAGCAATAGCTGTCATAATGTTTTGTTTTCTTCAAAACAGCTGTTCATATCATCACGCATGATATAGTCAAACAAAACAGAATAAAACCATTCCAACTGATGATTGCAAACATTGAAAGGCTTCAAAGCTATGAGATGGGGACTCATGCTTACCATAAAATCTTATATACTCTTATCAACTGTCATACTAGGGAGACTATACGGAATTTACCCTTGTGAGTTTGGTTTATTTCGCTTAAGAGAATGGTCTCAAGTCATGTCCATTTATTTATAAATATCTCAATGTGATCATTCTTTATAGCTGAGTAGTACTCCATTGTAAAAAAATGCCATGACTTTTTTAACAATTCCTCAGTTGATAGGCACTTAGGTTCTTTCCAGAATCTGGCTATTACAAATTGTGCTGCTATAAACATGGGTGCACATATATCACTGTGGTATGATGTTTTCAGTTCTTCTGGGAACATACCCAGAAGTGGAATAGCTGGGTCAGATGGGACTTCCAACCCAGTTTTTTGAGTAATCTCCAGACTGACCTCCACAGTGGTTGCACCAGTCGACACTCCCACCAACAGTGCAGAAGAGTTCCTTTTTCCCCACATCCTCTCCAACACTTGTTGTTGGTAGTGTTTTCTATCTTGGCCATTCTTTCTGGAGTGAGATGGACTCTCAGTGTGGTTTTAATTTCCATTTCTCTCATGACTAATGATGATGAACATTTCTTCATGTATTTATTTGCTATTCATATTTCTTCATCTGAGAACTGTATATTCATTTCAGATGCTCATTTTTGGATTGGGTCTTTGAATTTCGAGCGTCTGATTTTTTTTAATTCTTTATAAGTTCTAGATAGAAGTCCTTTGTCTGAGGAACTGTCCATGAAGATTTTTTTCCCAATTTGTGGGTTTTCTCTTCACTCTGCTGGAAACCTCTTTTGACATGCAGAAACTCTTTAATAAGATGTGGTCCCAGTTATGGATTCTGGGAAGTATTTCCCGTGTAGTTTGGTTCTTGTTCATGAATTCTCTTCCTACCCCTATATCTTTGAGATTTTTACCTTGTTTGTCTTCAGGCAGACTTAGTTTTTCTGTTTTAATATTTAGATCTTTGATCCATTTAGATTTTAGTTTAGTGTATGGTGATAGACATGGGTCTAGTTTTAGTCTTCTGCATATGGACAGCCAATTTTTCCAGCACCATTTGTTAAAGAGACCTTTGTTCTTCCAGCTAGCATGTTTTGCCCCTTTGTCAACTATCAGATGACTGTCTTTGTAATTGTGGTTGCATCTTCTAATCTGTTCCATTGATCCTCAGGTCTATTTCTTTGCCAGTGCTATGCCAGTACCATTTTATCACTGTGACTTTGTAGTACAGTTTCAAGTCAGGAATTCAGATACCTCCTTTTTAGCATAGCATAATTTTCAGCAAATAGGTATTTTAATTCTTAGTTTAATTCCTAAGTATTTCATTTTTTAAGATGCTATTGTGAAAGGTGATGTTTCCATCATTTCTCACTCGGTGAGTTTGTTGTTTGTGTACAGGAATGCTATTGATTTTGAGCATTGACTTTGTATCCAGCTACACTGCTGAATTTGTTTATTACCTCTAGCAGTCTTTTAATGGAGTTTTTTGGGTCTTCTTCATAGAGTATCATGTCATCTGCAAGTAGTGACAACTTAACTTTTTCCTTTCCTATCTTCATTTCTTTTATTTCTCTCTCTTGTCTGATTGTCCTGGCTAGTATTTCCATCACTATATTGAGTAGCAGTGGTGATAGTGGACATTCTTGCCTTGTTCCCAAGTTTAGAGTGAAAGCTTTCGTGTTTTGTCCATTTAGTGTAATTTCTTTATCTCTTTTAATCATTTTAGCTATGAAGTTCACATCATCTGTAAATAGAAAGCTACCCCTGCTTTTTTTCTGGGTTCCTGTTGCATGGAATACTGTTTTCCATCCTTTGACTTTCAATCTATGAGTTTCCTTTTGGGTATACAGCATATTTAGGGATCATATTTCTTGATCCATTCTGTCAACCTATTTCTTTAGATAGGTTAATTGAGATCATTTTCATTTATGGATATAACTGATATGTACTGGTGCCACTTTGCCATGTTATGTTCAGTTGTTTGCTTTCTGCTTTTTCCCCTTATTTAATTGCTTGTCCTTCCTTGGTGGTCTCTTTGTGTTGTTGTTCATTTTCACTCTATTGTTTTTCATTTTTTTGTGGTCATTTTTATCTCTATCTAGTATGTCTTTCAATACTCTTTCTAGGGTTGGTTTGGTGGACAGGAATTTCTTCAGTTTTCTTGGTCATGGAAGTATCTTGTTTCTCCATTAAATTTGAATGAAAGTTTTGCTGGGTGCACCAGTCTGTGTTGAAAGTTGTTTTCTTTCAGGGCTTGAAATATCTCACTCCAAGCATGTCTTGACTTGAGGGTTTGTGCTGAAGTCTGCCGAGACTCTAACGTGCTTTTCTTTATAGGTGATTTGTGTCTTTTCTGTAACAGCTTTTAGTATTCTGTTTTTATGTTGCAACTCTGAGATCTTAATTATTATATGTCTAGGTGTAGATTTATGTTGGTTGTGATTGTTTGGTGTTCTATATGCTTCATTTATCTGCAAATCAGATTTTTGTCCCCATGTTTGGGAAATTTTCTGCCATTACTTCTTTGAATAGTTTAGTTATGTCATTTACATCAACTCCTGCATCTTCACTGATGCCTATTAATCTTGTATGATGCCTATTA
>PVJX010041961.1:0-14403 GCA_004027295.1 Dolichotis patagonum
GAAATCGAAGAGGACCTCAGAAAATGGAAAGACATACCCTGTTCATGGATAGGAAGAACAAACATTGTAAAAATGGCCATTCTCCCAAAATTACTATACAGATTCAATGCCATCCCAATCAAAATACCACTAACATACCTCATAGATCTAGAGAAATGACTCCTAAAATTCATCTGGAACCAGAAGAGACCTAGAATAGGAAAGGCAATTCTAATCAACAAAGGCAAGGCAGGAGGCATCACAATCCCTGATTTGAAATTATACTACAAAGCTACAGTGATAATGTCAGTATGGCAGTGGAATAGAAACAGACCCAAGGATCAGTGGAATAGATTGGAAGATACAACCACAACTGGAAACTCACTCAACCACCTTATCTTTGATAAAGGGACCAAATATATTCACTGGAAGAATGACAGTCTCTTTAACAAATGGTGCTGGAAAAATTGGCTGTCCATATGCAGAAGACTAAAACTAGACCCATGTCTATCACCATACACTAAACTACAATCTAAATAGATCAAAGATCTAAATATTAAAACAGAAACACTAAAACTGCTTGTAGACAAAGTAGATAAAAACCTCAAATATATAGGGATTAGGAAGAGAATTCATGAACAAGAACCAAAGTACACGCGAAGTACTTCCCAGAATCAATAACTGGGACCATATCTTATTAAAGAGTTTCTGCATGTCAAAAGAGGTTTCCAGCAGAGTGAAAAGAAAACCCACAAATTGGGAAAAAATCTCATGGACAGCACCTCAGACAAAGGACTTCTGTCTAGAACTTATAAAGAATCAAAAAAACATCAGACCCTCGAAATTCAAAGACCCAATCCAAAAATGGGCATCTGAAATGAATACACAGTTCTCACGTGAAGAAATATGAATGGCAAATAAATACAAAAAAAAAATTTTTCATCATCGTTAGTCATGAGAGAAATGCAAATTAAAACCACATTGAGATTCCATCTCACTCCAGAAAGAATGGCCAAGATAGAAAACACTACCAACAACAAATGCCAGAGAGGCTGTGGGGAAAAAGGAACTCTTCTACACTGTTGGTGGGAGTGTAGACTGGTGCAACCACTGTGGAGGTCAGTCTGGAGATTCCTCAAAAAGCTGGGTTTGGAAGTCCCATTTGACCCAGCTATTCCGCTTCTAGGCATATTCCCAGAAGAACTGAAAACATCATTCCACAGTGATATATGTGCACCCATGTTTATAGCAGCACAGTTTGTAATAGCCAGATCTTGGAAACAACCTAAGTGCCCATCAACTGAGGAATGGATAAAAAGTTGTGGCATTTTTATACAATGGAGTACTACTCAGCTATAAAGAATGATCCCATCGAGATATTTATAAATAAATGGACAAGACTTGAGACCATTCTCTTAAGTGAAATCAACCAAACTCGCAAGGGTAAATACCATATAGTCTCCCTAGTATGAGATTTGATAAGAGTATATAAGACTTTATGGTAAGCATGAGTCCCCATCTCATAGCTTTGAAGTCTTTCAAAGTTTTCAATCCTCAGTTGGAATGGTTTTATCCTGTTTTGTTTGACTATATCATACGTGATTATATGAACAGCTGTTTTAAAGAAAACATTATGACAGCGATTGCTGATTTAATATCATCCTTCTTAGAAGTCCTACCATGCTTTTTTTGTTCTACTACCATTGGTTCTATCTATCACATTGTGTCTTATTGGAATTTGAATATGTATGATATTTCAAACAATATTTTTTATTGAAAATGAGATATTATAGTACCCACTGATCATTTTCTGTTATTCGGTTCAGAAATCACTGTAATTCTTTCACTCTATGCATGGCTTTATACTATTGTGTTATGTTTGATATTATTGTATTTGAAACTATGCTCAACTATAGCAGAGTAAGAGATATGGTGTTAGCTACTGTTGATGTCCACTTGTCTTAATGTAAAGTACTGTGTTGCCTATGTTGTCCTGTTCTGATCTGCTCTGTACTGTCCCCCTTTGTTTTATTCTCTTTCAAATTAAAAAAAAAACTTTGAAGATATAGGGGTAGGTAGAGAATTCATAAACAAGAATCAAGCCACATGGGAAATACTTCCCAGAATCAATAACTGGGACTATATTTTATTAAAGTTTTTCTGCATGTTGAAAGATATTTCCAACATAGTAAAAAGAAAACCCACAAATTAGGAAAAAATCTTAATGGATTGTCCCTCAGACAAAGGACTTGTGTCTAGAACTTATAAAGAATTTTTAAAATATCAGACCCTTGAAATTCAAAGACCCACCAGGGATTTAGCTCAGTGTCACAAGCACCTGCCTGGCAAGTGCAAGCCCCTTCGTTCGATACGTGATACAATAAAAAAAAAGGAAATTCAAAGACCCATTCCAAATATGGGCATCTGAAATGAATACACAGTGCCCAGATGAAGAAATACAAATGGCAAATAAAAACATGAAAAAATATTCAGCATAATTAGTCATTAGAGAAATGCTAATTAAAACTACACTGAGATTCCATCTCACCCCAGAAAGAATGGCCAGGGTTGAAAAACTACCAACAACAAGTGCTGGAGTGGCTGCGGGGGAAAAGGAACACTTTTGCACTGTTGGTGGGAGTGTTCACTAATACAACCACCATGGAGGTCAGCCTGGAGATTCCTCAAAAAGCTGGGTTTGGAAATCCCATTTGACCCAGATGTTCCATTTCTAGGCATATTCACAGAAGATCTGAAAACATCATACCACAGTTATTTATGTGCACCCATGTATATAGCAGCACAATTTGTAATAGCCAGATCTTGGAAACAACCTAAGTGCCCATCAACTGAGGAATGGATAAAATGTTGTAGCATTTTTATACAATGGAGTACTTCTCAGCTATAAAGAATGATCACATTGAGATATTTATAAATAAATGGACATGACTTGAGACCATACTCATAAGCAAAATAAACCAGACTCACATGTCTAAATACCGTATAGTCTCCCTAGTATGAGAGTTGGTAAGAGTATATAAGATTGTATGGTAATCATGATTTCCCTTTTCATTTCTTTGAAGCCTTTCAATGTTTTTAT
The DNA here is from genome assembly GCA_004027295.1 of Dolichotis patagonum. Classification (NCBI taxonomy): domain Eukaryota; kingdom Metazoa; phylum Chordata; class Mammalia; order Rodentia; family Caviidae; genus Dolichotis; species Dolichotis patagonum. The sequence goes on from PVJX010041961.1 coordinate 3,080, forward strand.
TCATCAGTTGGAATGGTTTTAATCTGTTTTATTTGACTTTATTATGTGTGATTTTATGAAAAGCTGTTTTGAAGAAAACAAAACATTATGGCAGCCATTGCTGATTTAATATCATCTTCCTCAGAAGTCCTACCATGCTTCTACTCTACTATAGCCATCGGTTCTATCATGTTGTGTCCTATTGGTATTTTAATATATGTGATAGTATAAACAAATCTTTTTATTGAAAATGAGATATTATAGTAGCTATTGATTGTAGTTATTTGGTTCAGAATGTCCTGTAATTCTTTCATTCTGTTCAACGGTTTTATACTATTGTATTATGTTTGATAATATTGTATTTCAAACTATGCTCAACTATAGCAGAGAAAAAGATTTTTTGATAGCTACTGTTAATGTCCAGTTGTCTTGTTGTAAAGTGTTGTGTTGCTTATGTTGTTCTATTCTGATCTGCTTTGTTCTGCCCTCTTTGTTTTATTCTCTTTAAAATAAAAATAAAGAGTAATGGAAATTTTTCATTTCTTTGAATGAAACTTTGGCTAAACAAACTAAATTTTAGGAAGTTTCTTATTTTAATCGTTATCAAAAAAAAAAATTGAAATCCTACAAGTTAAGGCAGGAACTGAAAAAGAGCCATAGTGCATAGTTTCTTTCCTATAAGTAGCAGCTCCTTCACCTAAGATCAGGTCCAATTTTCTTCATAGTTACTTGAAACTTACATCAAAATATTCTTAGAGTTTTTATGATTGGCATATAAAAACATTTAAAATAAAATATACTAATTTTTCTAAATCAATAACCTGCATTAAATTGTTAAAAAAGCAATGATGTAATTTTATCTTATAAATATAAATTCTCTTTCATTGAAACAATTACTAAAGTGGAATGTCAGACCTGAACCTATGGAAAAATGTGGCAAAGAAACATGAAGTTTCAAGGCCTGCTTGAATTCAAAGACATTATTAGGGGTGTGTGAATGCACTGAGTCTCACAGACTTAAAAATTGGTAATAAGTGATAGCACTGTCAGAAAAATTTTGTATATATGTAAGTAAAGATTGATGATATTTTAAAAAATAAACCAAATATTCCCTTTCTTAAAAAAATAGAACCAAAGATTTCCTCACATAATCCTGAGATATTATAGTTGTCTGCAGAGGATATTAGTAACTTCTACCAACCTTAACAATGCTATCAAATATACTCTCTACCATCATTTTTTAATGCTAGACTAACACTGGTTGGTTTACAAAATATTTTACAATTCATTCTTCTAATAGAGCATCCACCCTTTTGTTATTTATAAAAGAATTTCAGGCTGTAGATTCATAGAAAATAAAAAGTAGTCTAGGTTACCTATTCATTTAAGAGAAGTAGAAAATGACACCAAATTTATTAGTGGTTTGTCCAGGCCTTCTAGAAATATATTTTCATATTTCAGCTCAATACATTAGAGTATGTCCCCATAATTATTATCTGAGAACATGATTTAGTAAACACCATACAATATCTTTAATGTTTGGCTTGATATCTTCCAAGTATAACTCAGTTTTCTATAATGTTAATGAATAGTTCCATGAAAAATAATTGTAGCTGAACAACTTGATGGCAAATGATGGGAAAGAAAAGGAAACTTCAAGACACTTAAAACATATCACAATGACCCCTTTTAATATGAATGTAATTGACAGTACGTTAAGGGGAATTTAAAAATGTTTTTTAAAGAATAACAATTTTAAGAAAGCAATTGTGAAGAAGACAATCATTACACCAGCCAAAGCCACATGATTCTTCCATAAGCCCCAAGGGGATATATCAAGACCCAGACTTGTCAGGAATTCTTCACCAGTACATCTGAAATTCATGACAAAAATGACACAGTTTCATTATTAGCATATGTTAAGTTTTACTTGACATCATCATTATTGCTTTGATAAAGAATCCAATATATTAATAAAATGTTAATAAAAATCATTCAATTCATAGTGCTAACAGTCCTTGAGTATGTATAATTTGCTAGATACTATCTATGCAACTAATCTCTATAATAGCACAGAGAGGAGATATAATACACATTTAAAGAAGAATGGGATTAGGATAAAGAAATCTGTCTAAATTGCAGGGAGAGGCTCTATTTCTAATCACCTCTTATTCATTTGCTTCCAAATCTATGATGCTGTTCTCTTCAAAGGACATATTTATGAAATGTTTTTCTACTTGTATGAGGAGGAATACAAAAGGTTAACCTGTGACCCTACAGCCCTTGCTAAGAAACTCAAAGATCCTTGTCATCCTTCTGATCCATAAGAAAGCCATCCAAGCCAGGCTATGAATTCTAAAAGTACAACAACAGAGAATAAGGGCTTTATTGCATTTTATCAGTTATTTTTCCTTCATTAATGAGCAGCAAAAATCCTGAGATCCAAGACATTACCAACAAGTCCAGGAATCAGATTCATATCTTAGGTAACTGCAGAATAATAGAATGGACTTCTCCTACTACAGATATAAAAGCCCCTGGACTAAAAGTACCTATGGGAGTTAAACTTTAGTCTGCTCCCATTCTTGTGCATGTCTTGGGACTTGGTATTATTAGAATCACTCCCAGCCTCTTTTTCCTTTAAAGCCTGTCTTGGTTACTTTCCTCTCAGTGTTGAGACAAAATATATGATACCCAAAACTGAGGAAGGAAAAGTTTATTTAATTCATAGTTTGTGGAAGTTTCAGTGCATAATCAGCTGGCTGCAAGGCACGATGGCATGGTACAAGCACAACAGCGCAAGGTGGCAGAAGACAGCAAAAACAGCAAGAGCAGAAAAAGGGTAACAATAACAAACCTATTTTCCTCCTTTATATTGTATGCAGACTACCACCACCTAGGGCTGGTATAGCACCCACATCATCTCTATACTCTCCTCTTGTACAGGACGAGGAGGTTTACAAAGTGAGTAGCCTGGTCCCTTGCTGAGTCTTCTAGTTAAACTTCTAAACTTCTCAAGTTGCCACAATGCATCAACTATTACAAGGCCTATGACACATCCTCCTTTACTTTTCCTTCTTTTCCTGTCCACTTGCTTCTGACCAGCTCTAAATTGTTCTTATAAATTTGCCACACCTGGATCAAAGCTAAGGAGGTGGGTTGTGTGAAGAGAACCGCTGTTCATACAGGCTTTTACAGCCAATAATTCAAAACAGAAATATGTGTCAATATTAAGAATAATTTATACACCGTATGAAATATAAAATGACTTCCTTTGAGTACATTTGAGGTTGAAATAGGCTCTTGATAGTTGAGCAAATCATATACAGCTACCTGTGAGCCCAATCTGTGGGAAATAATAGGATCTAAAGGCGAAGCCACGGTGTAAAGGAAGAGGACGTGGCCCAGCCTCAATCCTGACAGTGCTTTTTGCCTCGGGCATCAGAAGATTCCATGAAACAAAAAGTAATATTTACTCTTGTCACATAAGCTAACACATGAGAATCAAATATTTAGAACAAGCATGGAAAAGGAAAGTATCATTACAATTGTAAAGTAAGATTGTCAAACTTTATTAAAATAGCCGTCTCATTTTAATGTCACTGTGAAGAAATGAAATGTCCTTCTCAATGTATTGAGGTATTTTTTCTTTCTTCAGAGGATACATTTAATAGGCCACTAGCACACACCAACACACTCAACTGTGCAGATTTTTATTTCACAACATCATCTAATGCCTGAGGAACAGTATTGCCATGATCTCAGTTTAGGAGCATTCAGTTCCTTTCAGTTGTGGCTTCCCTTTTAGCTCCATGGATTGTGCTCACAGATATCAGAGACTGCATGTCCTTGATTCACTATCAAAGCACCCCATTTGAAACTCAAATCTACTCAAGGAAAAAAAAATACACCAACCATCAAAACATCACAATAGATTTAGCAGTATCCAATTATCTCTCTGCCTTGAGTGTGTTAACTACAGAAGGACACGAGCTGTGCAGCATATTCACACGCATTAGTGCAGAATGACTCACTTGGAGATGGAATAATTTAGATGCAGAATGATTTGTTCACTGAAAGGATTTGCATCAACTGTAGGCCCAAGGGCCTTACCCCATGGAAAGAGGGGAACAGATCCATTATTACATTAAATACAGACTTACATTACATAGGTGGGACAGCCACTGGTTCCAGTTTCACTGGGGCCAGGACAGAAGTTTTGCCCCAAAAGTTCATTATCTTGCAAAGCCTAATATGCATTGGGAATATAAGCAAAGTAAATATTTTTAAATTTTAAAAATTTTCCAATGAATTTATCACAATTTCATCCCTGTACTTTATCTTGTTTTCTTCTTCCTGAAACCATACTGTTTCATGTTCACAGTCCTTGTCACAGCAAAGCAACTAGGTTTATTTTCTTGGCATTGAACAGGCCTAGGGCTTGGGGTATTATTTTCAATTGACCATAAAGGATCCCACTCAAACCTTGGACTGTAGCACTATCCTTCTTCTCTGCATCATATCATAAACCCCAAAACACTAAACTTGGTCTAATACCAGTGGTCCTCACGGAATAGCATTGATTTATGGCAACAATATTTTGTTCCTCTTTGCTTTTATCAAAATCAGTTGCAATTATGGAAGCTAGAAACACTGATAATGGAAATTTCTTTTAGTTTATTGAAGAGAAAGAGTTTTGCTTTTTTGCTTGTCTCTTCTTTGTAAGAGAGAGTCTTTTTTTTCTATGACTTGTACTCTAACACATTGTTTACTCCCTCATGATTATGATACCCAGTGAGTTAACTTTGTAATTTTCTAATTACTTTGCTTTGTTTTTTTCTTAGAAGTAAGAAAAGTGCATTTTTATATATTCTTTATTGGTATCTACTTATATTACACTAAAATTTAAAAAGAAACTATTTTCTTTGGGATTGATTACCACGCTAAAGCAAATGTGTCTATAAGTATTACATGGTCTTTATTTTTGCTCTTAGGTGAGATGCAAACTATGCAGTCCAGTCTACTATTGTCTCATTTATTTCCTTGTTGATCTGAAGCACACCAATAGGTTTTCATCATTTGGTCAGTCTTCCCTGTACTGTGAGATTCATCCCATCCTTTACTTCCCATAGAAAGTGGGGAGACTGGAGAAAACCTCCGGCCACTCCCTGATTTGAGCTAACCACAGCTAATAGGGATTTCATATCCACTGCTCCTTAGAGTGATAGCTAGAAAAAGCAGATGGCCAGGATCCATTTTGGCTGTTTTCAGCCTAAGAATGCAGTCACAAAGACAGAAAAATACAATTACCGTCAGGCCAAAGTATGGAATACTGATGTACTGAAGCCACAGTAGCCGAGACCCATTGGTTCCAAAGAGAAATGTCATAAACCAAGACATCTACAAAAAAGTAAAAACCATGAATCACAACAGGTCCAAGGATTTCATGAGGAATTCTAGAAAATGTTGTTTTCAAGAATGCTACTACCTTGTAACTGATACTATGCAAAACTACCTATGCAGTACTGTGTAGAAAATAATGACAAGAAAACAATAAGGTATTTATTTGTTATAGACATAATTTTTGTTTTATATATCTTTGAGGCAAGTTTAGTTGGAACTTTTGATAGAGTACTGGTGAACCTGATGGGCCAACTCTACTGAGTATTCTAAAGACACAAAACTCTTTTTTGACCTAAATATCTTGACAATTCTAAAACAGACCCTAACAATACCAGCCATCACATAACCCATTCTAATTTCTTTAAAAAATAATATGTTACCTACAAGAGTTTACAATTTATTTCCATAACTTAGGGTCAGAAGCATGCTTACACTAACCCCAAATCAAGAACTGATAAGCACCAGAAGTTGTTGAAATATAGCAGATAATGCGATGAATTTAAACTGACACAAAGCAGTATCATAAACACGATGCCTGGACTCCTCAAGATGAACTTTGGCACCATGAGCTTCAACAAATCTTGTCCTACCTGGAACAAGGTCTACTTGGATGTGCAAAATCATCAGTGTTGCTGATGAGTGTGTGGGTAGTTCAACATCACTTAACCATATGTTTTGTTTATAGCAGAGCACCTCTGGGAAATACAGCTATATGATGGAATTTAAAATCATCTGTAGACATTGGTTTCCTAACAATATGTAGAAGCATTAAATAAATCAATGAAAACCTTTTTATATATTGAGAGATATTTTCTTTAGTAGATCACAAAGCATAGTACTTTCTCATTGGTATTTACACTGGTAGCTGCCAAATTCAAATGTGGATGTAACAGTTTTGCAAAGTGCAATTACGGAAGTGATGGCAAACCTTTTAGAGTTTTCAGTGATAGTAAACAGACAGCTGTGGGATGGGTGCTATAGTTCACCACCACTGACTTATGACCATTGTGTATTATGTAAAGAGATATACTCCTGAATCAGAAAGAATCTGTGTTTGAAAAGGCAAAGAATTCTGTTTAATTCGTATTGTAAGAGAAAATTTCCCATTATTCTCATAACTCATCTATGTGAGTGCAAAATTTAGTATATGTAAATGAGAACTAGGTCAGTAGTTTTAAAAAAGCAGATATGTTAACCTACAAGACTTCCACAAGCCCAGAAAGGTGGTGACTGAGTACTGTGAACTTATAAATGTTTCAATATTTTAGACTTGTCTTGTATTAGTGCATGTTAATATTACATGATGATTGAATTCAGTTTGGAGAGTTAGTATAAGCATTTAACATGTCTTAATTTCAATTCCTTCATTTTCAGCCCCCTATAACTTGACTCCCACTTAATTCCTAAAGTTTTCTTCATAGTTTCCTTTTCTTTCCTTTAGTTTCCTTTAGTTCCTTTATTAATTTATATATTTTTAGGTTAATCACAAAACAGAAAAATTGAGATTTAATTCTCTGTGACTGGCCAATGTCACTTAACATGATAGTTTCTATTTCCATCTATTTTCTTACAAATGACTTGATTTCATGCTTCTTTATGGCTTAGTAATATCCCATTGTATTTATGCAGAGCATTTTACTAATCCATTTGACTGTTAATGGGTATGTCACAGCTTAGCCATTGTGAATTGCACTGATACAAATATGGCTATGAATACATCACTACAGTATGTAGTTCATGATTGTACCTAGAATACACCCAAGTTTTGGAGCTGGGGCTAATGGTATTTTAAATGATGTATATATCCCGTGGTAGTAAAATTATGGTACATGTGTTATTTGTTTATCTCTTAAGGCATAGGATGTTAATGTGCAGGAGTTTTTTTTTTAAACTAAAATCTCAATTTTGAGGTTTAATTGCAGTGTTAGCACATTATGATAAATGGATTTTGAGTAGTCATTTGGACACTTGACTATAGAAGGTTTTCCATCACTGGTGTAGAACTTTGAGAATCTGAATACTGATTTCCACAAAGCTTTCAGTAGTTTACCTTCCCACAAACAATGCAGACTATTTCCTTTACTTCTGCACTTTCCTTGGTAGGTGTTTGTGTTTGTTTCTGCATCTTTGTCTATTAGCAAACATTTATAGCTTGTGCAGTATTATTTTTTTTTAATTTTCTTCTTCTAGATCAGTTTGAGATATGTGTAATGATGCCTCCACCATTACTGTTTTGGTTGAGGATTGCTTTTGCTATTTTTCATTTTAATGAAATTCACAATAGATTTGTCCACTTTGTTGACTAATACTGCTTTTTAACAGGGTTTGCATTGAATGTATAGATCTCTTTTATGACCATTTAAAAATTTTTCACACTTCCAATCCAAGAACAAGGAATGTATTTCCACTGTCTATTTCCCACTTCAATTTCTTTCTTCAAAGTGTTGTTAAGTAAGAATTTCACCTCTTTTTTTTACTGTGATTTCTATGTATTTAAATTTTGAAACATTAGTGAAGAAATGTTTTTCTGATTTCCTTCTCACTGTGTTCATCATGTACTGGCTTTGCATTCAACCACTTTGCTCAACTTGTATGTCAGATATAAAAGAAATCTGGTGGAGTTTTTTTGGATATTGTTGTAAAGAATCATATTGCTTGCAAAAAAGAATAACTACTTCATTTTCTTATTGAAACATACCTTTTCTTTCTCATTATTGGTTGTTCTGACTAAAATTTCAAGCTTTATATTGAATGAGAGTGATGGGAGTAGATACTCTTGTCTCTTTCCAGGTTTTAGAGAAAACTCTTTCAGGTGTTTTCCTCATTTAATATGATGTTTGCTGTGGGTGTGACAATTGTGGCTTTTGTCATTTTCAGTAAGGTACTTTCATATCCATTTGCACAACAGTTCTTCGAGTACAGAAATGAGTGTTGAATTTTTGTCAAATGATTTTTCAGGATATATTAAAATAATCATAGGATTTATTTTTGAATCTATTTATGTGATGCATTATATTTACTGATCTACTATGTTTAATCATTCTTGGATTCCTGAGGTAAAAACAACTTGCTTTAGATCCATGATTAATTTAATGTGCTGTTAAATTCTGTTAGTGAAGACCTAATTGAGGAGTCTTGCATTTATGTCCATGCAGCATGTTGGTCTGTTGCTTTTCCATCTTTGCAGGTCATTATCTGGTTTTGCTACTAGGGTATTGCTGCTGTCATAGAGTGAATTTGGACAGAAACATTTCCTTTCAATTTTATGGGAAAATTGGTTGGGCCTTGGTGTTAGGTCATCATTGTAGTTCTGATATACATGAGCAGTTACAAACTCATCTGGTCCTAGGCTTTTCCTAATTGGAATTGTTTAATATTACCTCAGGTTCATCACTTGCTATTGACATGCTTAGATTTTGTATATATTATTGGCCCAGCTTAGGTACTTCATTCATATTTAGGAATTTAACCATTTCTTCCAGATTCCCCAAGCCATTGTGACATAAATTTTGATAGCAGCTTCTGATGTTCCTCTGGATTTTAGTACAGTCTGTTGTGATTTCTTTTTTTTATTCTCAGTTTTCTTACTTTGGGCCTCATTTTTTTAAAGACATTAAAAGAAAAGAAAATAAAACAATAAAAATAAAACAGAACCAATATAGGATTTCAAAAGTAACTGACAGGAGATTGACAATAGTCACTATATTGCATACTGTTATCTTCAAAATAGTTGCTAGATTATGATACAAGCATGTAAAACAGATGAAACAATATCAGCAATCACAGTTTCTTTATCTGAACTAATAGGATCAAGAGTGCAATTACCTTAACTATCTTGCATGTGTTGGAGTTTTAGCTTAGCAGCACAAGCTCCTGACTAGAAATAGTGAGGTTGTGAGTTAATCCCCAGTACCAAAAAGAAAAAAATAACTTATTGTTCTTTCGGTAACTTATGCCAAGGGTTTATCAATTTTCTTTACCTTTCAAAGGAACAAATCTTTGGTTTGCAGATACTTTGTGCTTTTTTTAAAGGTTCAATTTCATTAATTTCTACTGCAAACTTGCATTTTTGTTACTTCTACAAGATTGGTACTTGTTTGTGTATAGTTTTACAATTGTCTTTTAATTAAAGAGTTACAATTATGAACAAGCAATGTTATTATTAAAAGCTGTGCACACGGTCTTGTCACTTTCTTGCATTTCTTGTGTTTGATTCCTTTCTATTGTTTATTCTTATATTTTTTCTTTTATTGATATTTCTTTTTACCATTGTCTCTCAAATTTTGTCAGTTTTTTCATACTGAGGATTCCTTTAATCATTTCCAGCAATGTCAGCCTGGCAGGCATGAATTTGTCTAGTTTACTTTTAATAGAGAAAGTCTTTATTTTTCCTTTGATTTTGAAAAATTATTTACAGAACACATGAATCTGGGTTGGTAAATACTTTCTTTCAGGTCTTAAAAAATTTCATTCTAATTGGTCCTGACCCTTGTGAGCAATCTGATGTTTTTCTCATAGGTTTAACCTTACCAGTGACGTGGCACTTCTCCTAACGCCTTATAATATTGATGCTTTGCTCTGCCTTTTGACTATAGAGTGTTGTAAAGAGGTTTTTTTCTGACTCTATGTGTAGTTCTAAATGCCTTCTTTGAGAGGTACTTGTCTCACTTCCAACTTTTAGGAAATTTTCTGCTATAATTTCATTCTGAAGTTCTTCTGGATTTCAGTGGTATTTGCTGTCATTTCATATTTCTATTTTCAATTTGCTTAATCCATCATCCTTTATTTAAATCCCTTCTACTAGCCCAACAGACATTAAATTCATTCTTTTAGATTTATACTGTATTTCTTCTATAGTTGGATTGGTGTTGTTTATTCCTCTTCTTTTCCTGCCCTTACTCGGCATTCTAGTACTTCTCCCCTATTTTTGGCACCAGATACTTTATCTCATGATTGACTTTCTCTGTTGCCTAAGTTTTTAGTGTTTTCTTATTTAATTTTTAATTTATCAATGTTTTCACCTTCAGAATTTCTATTCGATCCTTTGCCAAATCTTCTATTGCTTACTGAAATAGTCTGTTGTACTCTGCATTATCTCCTAGAATTATTCAGTTGCTTTTCATATCTTATTTGAGCTCATAGGTCAGTTTAGTAGTTAATTCATTTGTCAGCTCTTTACCTGTTTACTGATCCTATTGGCGATTTTAATTACCTGCTTTTTAAATTCTTTGCCTTTAAATTTCTCTACTTTCTCAACTGTGAGGCTAGATTCTGCTGAGTTGTGTATTATGCAGGCATCTTGTTGCCTTATTTTCTCATTTTATTTCGACCTTTGTGTTGAACTTTGGACTTCAGTTTGGAAATGTATCTCTTCTCCTATATTGTTGGAGAGTTGTAAGTGATTATTTCTTCTGGATGTGCCCTAGATTACAAGCATGAGTCCTCAGAAAAGTTTCAACTCATCCTTTTCTGGATACTCCTAACACTGATAGACAGAATCTGAACAGTTTTGGGATTGTCAAGGTACAAGATGGGCATTATTTGCTGAATAGTGGCCTTACTACTAATTCAAAAGGTATAATGTGTTGTTGTCAGTATACTGGGATGCAGATTGCTGCTGATCTTCTGTACATAACACCATACATGTGTGATTGTTGTTGCCACTGTCTAAATTGCCCGTGCTCCTCCAGGAAGCAGCCCTATGAGTCTAAGTCCATAGTACGAACTAAGAGTTTGTGATTTATCTAACAAGACCTATGCCTAAAGTGTACTTAAAAAGAGTTCTACTGAGTAATAAAATTTTAACTTTCCTGAAATTTGAAAGAACCTTTTTTAAAAAATACGAGACACACTCAAAAGTACTTCACACAACGGGCACTGTTAACTTGTCATAGACCTTAACTTTCACTCTACAGAAGAGTAAATCCAACAAAAATTACTTT
>PVJX010041962.1:0-14330 GCA_004027295.1 Dolichotis patagonum
TCCATAATTTCTCTTTTGGTGAATTTCCTGTTTGTGTACAGGAATGCTATTGATTTTTGAGCATTGACTTTGTAGCCAGCTACACTGCTGAATTTGTTTATTACCTCTAGTAGTCTTTTAATGGAGTTTTTTGGGTCTTCTATATAGAGTATCATGTCATCTGCAAATAGTGATAATTTAACTTCTTCCTTTCCTATCTTTATTTGTTTTATTTCTTTCTCTTTTCTGATTGCCCTGGCTAGTATTTCCAGAACTATATTGAATATGAGCAGTGATAGTGGACATCCGTGTCTTTTTCCTGATTTTAAAGTGAAAGCTTTCAGTTTTTCTCCATTTAGTATAATATTGGCTGTTGATTTGTCATAAATGGCCTTTATAAGGTTGAAGTAGACACCATGTATTCTGAGTTTCTGATGGGTTTTTATCATGAACATGTGTTGGACTTTATTGAAAGCTTTTTCTGCATCTATTGAGATGACCATGTGGTTTTTGTTTTTGGCTCTGTTGATGTGGTGTATTACATTTATTGATTTGTGTATGTTAAACCATCCCTGCATTCCTGGAATGAACCCCACGTGGTCATGATGTATAATCTTGATGCTTTGCTGTATTCTATTTGCTAGTATTTTATTGAGAATCTTTGCATCTATGTTCATTAGTGAGATTGGCCTATAGTTCTCCTTTTTGTTTGGGTCTCTCTCTGGTTTCGGTATCAGAGTAATACTTGCCTCCAAGAATGAATTAGGGAGGATTGCTTTCTTTTCAATTGGCTCCACTCTTACCATTTCTTATACTAGGAAGACTGTATGTTATTTAAACTTGTGAGTTTGATTTATTTCACTTTTGAGTATGGTCCCAAGTTACATCAAATTACTTATAAATATCTCAGTGTGATCATTCTTTATAGCTACATAGTACTCCATTGTATAAAAGTACCATTTTTTTATGAATTCCTCAGTTGATGGGCACTTAGATTGTTTCCAACTTCTGGCTATTACAAACTGTGCTGCTATAAACATGGCTGTACATTTATCACTGTGATATGATGCTTTCAATTCTTCTGGGAATATGCCCAGAAGCAGAATAGCTGGGTCAAATGGGACTTCCAATCCCAGCTTTTTAAGGAATCTTTACACTGACCTCCACATGGGTTGCACCAGTCTACACTTCCACCAAAAATGAGGAAGGGTTCCTTTTGCCCCACAGCCTCTCCAACATTTGTTGTTGGTAATTTTCTTTATCCTGGTTATTCTTTGTGGAGTGGGATGGAATCTCAGTGTGGTTTTAATTTGCATTCCTCTAATGATCAATAATGCTGAACATTTTTTATATATTTATTTGTCATTTCTATTTCTTTATCTGAGAAGTGTGTATTCATCTCAGATGCCCATATTTGGATTGGATCTTTGAATTTCAGTGGTCTGATTTTTTTTAATTCTTCATATGTTCTAGACAGAAGTCCTCTGTCTGAGTGACAGTTGACTAAGATTTTTTCAAATTTCATGGGTTTCGTTTTTACTCTGTTGGAGATTTATTTTGACATGCAAAAAATTTTAATAAGATGAGATCCCAGTTATTGATTCTGGGAAGTATTTTGCATGTGGTTTGATTTTTGTTCATGAATTCTCTACTTACCCTTATGTCTTCAAGATTTCTACCTACTTTGTCTTCCAACAGATTTAGTGTTTCTGTTTCAATATTTAGATAGTTGATCCATTTTGACTTTAGCTTAGTACATGGTGATATGGGTCTAGTTTTAGTTTTTTGGCATATGGAGAGCCAATTTTTCCAGTACCATTTATTAAATAGACTCTTTATCCAGTGAACATGTTTGGTCCCTTTATCAGAGATAAGGTGGCTGAGTGTGTTTGTAGTTGTAATTGTATCTTCTAATCTGTTCCATTGATCTTCAGGTCTATTCCATTGATCTTCAGGTCTGTTTTTATTTGAGTACTGTGCTGATTTTATTACAGTAGATTTGTAGTATAACTTCAAGTCAGGAATTTTGATGCTACCTACCTTGCCTTTGTTGCTCAGAATTGCCTTTGCTATTCTAGGTCTTTTCTGGTTCCAGATGAATTTTAGAAATGATTTCTCTAGATCTAGGATGTATGTTAGTGGTATTTTCATTGGGATTACATTAAACCTGAATAACAATTTTGGGAGAATGGCCATTTCATAATATTTGTTCATCCTATGAATGAACAAAGAATGTCTTTCCATTTTCTGAGGTCCTCTTCAATTTATTTTTTAGGGTATTATAATTTTCCCTGAATAGATCTTTCACTTCTTTTGTTAGATTGATTCTTAAGAATTTCATTTTTTGTTTGGATTCTATTGTGAGGTTTGTGGCTTCTCTTATTTCTCCTTCAGTGAGTTTGTTGTTTGTGTACAGGAAACTATTGATTTTTGAGCATTGACTTTGTATCCAGCTACATTATTGAATTTATTGCTTATACCTAGGAATCTTTCAAAGGAGTTTTGGGAGTCTTCTATGTAGAGTATCATGTCATCTGCAAATAATGATAATTTAACTTCTTCTTTTCCTATACTTACTCCTTTTATTTCTCTCTCTTGTCTGATTTCTCTGGTTAGTATTTCCAGCACTATATTGAATAGTAGTGGTGATAATGGACATCCTCATCTTGTTTCTGATTTTAAAGTAAAGGCTTTCAGTTTGGGGCCATTTAATATGATGCTGATTGTTGGTTTTTCATAGCTGGCTTATATCATATTGAGGTAAAGACCATCAATTCCAATTTTCTGTAAAGTTCTTACCATGAATGAGTGTTGGACCTTATTAAAAGCTTTTTCCACATTTATAGAAATGATCATGTGATTCTTATTTTTGGTTCTATTTGTATGGTAAATTACATTTATTGATTTGAGTATGTTGAACCATCCCTACATTCCTGGGATAAATCCCACTTGATCATGATATATAACCTTCTTGATGATTTTCTGCATTCTATTTGTCAATATTTCATTGAGAATTTTTACATCTATGTTCATTAGGGAGATTAGCCACTAGTTCTCTTTTTTTGTTGGATCTTTCTCTGGTTTTGGTATTAGAGTAACACTTACTTCAAGCAATGAGTTAGGGAGAATTGCTTCCCATTAAATTTCACTGAAGAGTTTGAGGAGTGTCAGCATTAAGTCTTCCTTGAATTTCTTGTAAAATTCTGCAGTGAATCCATCTGGACCTGGGCTTTTCTTTGCTGGTAAGATTTTAATTACATTTTCAATTACATTAATTGAAATTGGATTATTCAGTAGTTTTACATCTTCTTGATCCTGCTTTGGTAATTCATATGTTTCTAGAAACCTGTCCATTTCTTCTGTGGTAACAAGCCTCTAAGAGTAGAGGTTTTTGAAATAGGCATTGATGATCTTCTGTATTTCCACAGAGTCTGTCATGATTTCACCTTTTTCATTCTTTATTGCATGAATTTGAGTTTTTTCTTTCCTTTATTTAATAAGGTTTGCCAGGGGCTTATCAATTTTATTTATTCTTTCAAAGAACCAACTCTTATACATTGATTCTTTGTATTGTTTTCAGAGTCTCTATTGTATTGATTACTGCTCTGATCTTTATAAGTTCTTCCCTTCTTTTGGCTTTGGCTTGACTTGCTCTTCTTTTTCTAGATGTTTGACATGTAACATCAGGTTGTTTATTTGTGTTCATTTTGTTTTTGTGATGTGGGAATTCACCACAATGGATTTCCCTCTGAGGACTTCTTTCATTGCATCCCACAGGTTCCAGTAAGTTTTACTTACATTTTCATTTGCTTGTACATATTGGTTAATTTCTTCTTAATTTTCTCTGTGACCCACTGATTGCTCAGGAGTATATTATTCAATTTCCATTTGTTGGTGGGGTTTTTGCAGTTTCTTCTGTCACTAAATTCTAGTTTCATGGCATGGTGATCTGATAATATGCATGGGATAAATTCAATTTTTTTGCATTTACTTCAGCATGTTCTGTGGGCTAGTATTTGGTCTATTTTAGAGAATGTTCCCTGTGCTGATGAGAAGAACGTATATTCTGATGTTGTCGGGTGGAACACTATGTATACATGCACCAAGCCCATTTGTTCACAGATGTGATTCAATTCTGTTATTTCTGTGCTGATTTTCTATCTAGTTGATCTGTCTCTTTGTGTCAATGGCATGTTCAGGACTCAAATTATAATTGCCATTGCTTATTTGATTTTTCACTTCTATTAAATTTTTTTGTATAGTTGGGTGCTCCCAAATTTGGTGCATATATATTTAAGATTGTTATCTCTTCCTCTTGAAGTTGTTCCCTAACTAGTATGTAGTGACCTTCTTTATCTCTTTGGATCATTCTTCATTTGAAGCTCACATTGTCTGCAAACAGAATGGCTACCACCACTTTTTTGGGGGTTTCTGTTGCATGGAGTATTGTTTTCCATCCATTGACTTTCAGTCTATGAGTTTCCCTTTTGTTTAGATGGGTTTCTTGTACATACCATATGGTTGGATGTTATTTCTTGATCCATTCTGCCAGTCTGTTTCTTTTAATAGTGAGTTGATGCCATTTACATTAATGGTTATAACTGAAATGTATTGATTTGGTTTTTTTGACATGTTATCTTTCTGCTATTGACCCTTAATCTTTCCACTCTCTTTAATTGCTTACCTTGTTTAGTGGTTTTGTCTTATGTCTATCTAGAATGTCTTTCAGTATTCTTTGCAGGGTTGGTTTGGTGGTCATGAAGTTTTTCAGCTGCTCTTTGTCATGGAAGTGTCTTATTTCTTGATCCACTTTGAAGGACAGTTTTGTAGGTTATATTAGTCTGGGTTGGAAGTCATTTTCTTCAGGATCTGAAATACTTCACTCCATGCTCTTCTTGATTTCATTGTTTGTGTTGAGAAGTCTGCTGTCATTCTGATAGGCTTTCCTTTATAGGTGTTCTGCCTCTTCTCTCTAACAGCTTTTAATATTCTATTCTTATGTTGGATATCTGGGATGGTGATTATTATTATTATATGTCTGGATGTAGAATTATTTTGCTTATAGCTACTCAGATTTCTATGTGCTTCACTGATCTGTATGTTAGTTTCCATTCTCATATTTGCAAAATTTTCAGCTATTACTTCTGTAAATAACCTCTTGATATCATTTGTGTTGTCACCTTCTTGTTCATTTATACCTATCAATCTATTGTTTTTCTTTGTATTATCTTGCAGTTGTTTAATTCTTATTTCCTGATTCCTTGTTATTTTTAAAAGATCTTTCCTTTCCTGTTCACTAGCTGCAATCTTGTCTTCCACATCTGAAAGTCTAGCTTCACTTTCATTGAGGTGGTTTTGCCAATTTTCAATGGAATTTTTGATTTCTTGTATATATCTTTGAATCTGCTTCATGCATTGTTTCTTATATTGTTCATTCAAGATTTCCATATTTTTTCATTGTTCCTCTAATTTTTTAACTATGTCTTCTTTAGATGTGTTCAGCATTTCTTTCATTACATTTATCATTTGTTCTTTTACCTGGGAGATTATTTCTGATCTGAGTTCTTTTATAGCTTTCCTGAGTTGTTTCTTTACTTCAATTGCTATCATTTCAGGAGTTTCAGATGCATGGCTTACATTTTGTCCTATGTCCATGTCTCCTAGACTTGCTTAGGATGGGGTGGGAGTTTGAGATTGCATTTTGCTCTTTCATTTTGTCATTGTCCTATATTCTCTTAGGGAAGCTGAATGCACGGTCTCAGTTGTTTCTTGGGTTGAGAATATCTATTCCTATTTCAGGGAGTTTCAGCAGCTGAGTGGAGGTCCTTATACAGACCTTACCGGATGGCTCCAGCCACTTGAGATTTCTGGCAGGGCCTCACCAGTCTAGGAGCAAAGCACAAAAGCATCCCCATTTGCTGGAGAGTGCTGTGCACACTTTCAGCTTGCCAGACCAAAGGCAGGCAGCTGCAGTCAGCTCAGCTCTGCAATCACTGGGTGGGCCTAGACAGGCCCAGAGGAGCCTCCTGGTACATCCTCTGGTGGTGTGCAAAGCAGAGCAGGGTCTTACAAGTCTCCTGGCAAAGTGCGAAAGTTTCTGTGGGCTGGATAGCGCCTCACACACTTTCCAGTGCACCAGGCAGAATGGAGGCCAATTAAGTAAGTTCTTTTGTGGTATGTAATTAACTTTAACAAATTGGCATGGTCAACCCAAGAGCATGAAATACACATATTTGATTTGAATTAGAAATTCTCCAGATAACAAATGCAATTATTGTAACAAAAGTTTCTGTAGACTTTTTCAATCAGATAAAATAAATAATACATAATGAAAGTTTTGAGAATAAACTATCAACTAACACTATATGATTCTAAAAATATGGCCCATGGTGTCCAGGACAAAAAAATACGAATATGTGTATGAGTGTCACATGCATGAAGGAATTAATCTTGCCTTTGTTTCCTGTATTTAGAAAGTTGAATTTCATGGTGTCTTCCATGAATGTGCTTTTCATATGCAGAATGAACAATCCACCTACCCTCTGTTGGGCTCCGACTCTGTGAATTACAATTCCTCTACCCCAGTCACCCTAGAGCCAGCAGTGTGTCAAACAAGGACAGAAACTCACTGAAACTGTTCAGATTAGACAATTCTAACCCTGTTCATGGCCCATTCCTTCCCACAGAAGCCTCAGCAGAGACTTTTGCTCTAGTTTCACTTTTGCTCTCTCTGCACCCTAACTGGCCATGGTGCCTCCCTACAGGACCCTCTCCAGCTTGGAATGTCTCTGCTCTCTACAGAATCATCAGTCAATATTTCCTTTTTTACAACTACCAATTCTTTGTGTCTCTGCTTATCTGACTGTATCTGATTAGTAAAGACCCTAGACCCGTTAAAATACTATGCATGCATTTGTCCATGTGTGCATGTCTGTGTGTGTGTGCATGTGTGTGCATGTATTAGTTCTCTGATTTAAATAAATAAGAGATCAAAATTGAGAAGTTCAGCTTGGAGTATAACATCTATTCATTTCTTGTTTTCAGAATGAGCCCTCAGCTTTGTCTACATTTACAATTGACATATATTTATCCTGCAAAAAAATGGCTATTCTTTTTCAAAAAAAAATAATTAACTCCACACGGGGAATGTAAATATTATGTACTGCAAGCATGCACCCAAAAGAAAGAAAGAATGAATGAATGAAAGATTAAGGGATCATTGAAGAAGGGAAGGAGGAAAGAAAGAGATGAAGAAAGGAAGTAAGATGCTCTAGGTACTTTTTCAACTTCCCACAAGGAATGTAAACAGTAAGTACTACATGATACACTGAAATTTTAAAATTTTTGTTTACTCCTATATATTTCCATATGAGAAATTTTAATGTAAGATAATGACAAATATTTTCTTGTATAATTAATTTATTTATGTTTAACAAGAAGCTATGTTAAATCATCATGTTCCAAGTATGAATAATGAAAAAGGTGACTATGACAGAATCTTCCCCACTGAAATCACAACAGGATGTGTGGCAAGAATGTGAATTACCAAATAGGGTATGGTAAATGCACAAGGAGACAGCTAATGTGTTGTGAGAGGACAGATAATTTTCAACTGGGAAGCATTAGAAGAGGTAACAAGTAAAAAATAAGACTAAAATAAAATAAAGTAAAACTTTGGGTGAAGAGCTGAATCCAAATAGGCAAAAGAATCAATAACATTGTAATAGAGGCAATAATACCACCAAGGATAAGAAGAGATTTTTAAAAAGGAGTAACAGTCATGGTACTTGCTGGCTAGAATATTAGCAAGTTGTAAAAGAGATTTGGAAAATAACTTTTGAAAGAACAGTGAAGGACAAATGGAAGAAGGTCTTCAATGCCATAGCAAGCAATTTGAAATGTTAACAACTGTCTTCATGTGATTATTAAGAATGATGAAAATTCACCCTACTTGATGGTTATGCTAGAAATAATCACACTGACCACTTCCATTCTTCACATAGTTCTTGAGTTGTCATGACTTTTTTTTTTTTTTTTTGCAGTATCTTGCAGCAAGTTGCAGGTTAAACTCCCTGTAAAATATTGGTTTTTGTGACAATTAGGGTAGGAAGTGAACTAAAGGATACTCTTGGACCCAGCAGTTGTGGAATGTAATGAAAAGATGCAGATTAGACAGGAAGAGAAGTTGAGCAGCCCTGCAGTGGGTAACCTGTCCTTCACTGCTAGCAAAAGACCTACCTAGTGCAAAACCTCAAGCACTACACCATGCCTTTCTTTCTGACTCTGGTCCCAACCTTGTAATATGATCTGGCCAAAGGACATTAATGAATGTGACAAAAATAGAAGTCTGAAAAACTCTTGAGTGATCTTGGTAGCCTTCTTTACTTAATGTAAGAATAATGGGGTTTTCATGTTCAAGATAAAAGAAGGGCTCTTTCAAGTGCTTCAGGTTATCACAGGTGGGAGAATCCAACATTCAAGCCCCAGCTCCACTACTATAGGCACGAATGTTAGCTAAATTCTACAGTCACCCACGTGACCCGCAGATGACTATGTGGAACAGAAATTTTGTGCTTTGCTATTATTCACCATTATCACTGGATTAAATAACTAAATACTTAAGTAGAAAATATTGTAACAAACTGTATTTCAAAGCACTGTTTTTTTTCCTTTTTCTTGTTTTGTTTATTTTTTTAGTAGTACTGGAAATTGAACCCATGACTTTCACTATGAACTACGTCCTCAGCCAGCCCCCTGACACCTTTTTGAGACGTCTCTCTCAATTGCTAAGTTGCCCTGCCTGGACTCAAATCTGTGATCTGTCTGCCTCCACTTCCCAGAGTGCTGGCATTACAGACATATCCCACCAATGGAATGCTCAAAACACTTTTTGATAATAAGGTTTCCCAATACCATAATCTTATGGCCTATATATTCTTTTAAAGGGTGCCTCCTTAATAAACAGTGTAACTAATGGATACATGGATTTTGAAAATTATCAATGGATATAAAAAGTGTCTTACTTGTTCAAGTGCACTGTAACATATTTGTTCTTTATTCCTTGATAAAGCCTCAACAATGTACAACATCAACAGGCCCTTGAATGTAGCACATAATTAACCATAGCACCATATTTAACCATAGCACATAATTAACAAAATATTTCTTAAGAGTCTTATATTCCTTTAATTAATTCACAGATCACCATTTTGTATTTTACACCAGATATTTCTGTATTATCATAAAGAGACTTTAGGCATTTTAGGCATTTAATTAACAGCTGGTTGTAGAAAAACATATTATTCCTGTTATTACTCTTTTACTAGATTTATGTATTCTAGGTTATATAAAATACTAAGACAGAAGCTTGAAAAGTATATTAGGTTGAAAAAACATAAGTTGGTTTCAATAATTATGTTTCATTATTCAATATGTATATAAATTAAAAGAAACAAATTGATGAGATATTCAACATCCTTTTATGCTTGTATAATAAATAATTATTGGTTATAAATATATTTTCCTTTATTAATTGCTATGATTTTAAATCTATTTTTCAGTTCACTGAAGGTTTCAAGAGATATAGTGGTCATTTGTATTCATTTATAAGTGCATTTATAGGGCTGGGGATTTAGCTCAGTGGCATAAGCACCTGCCTGGCAAGTGTGAAGTCATGAGTTCGATCCATGGTACCCCCCCAAAAAAAGGTAAAAAAATGCAAATTAAAACAACATTGAGATTTCATCTCACTCCAGAAAGAATAGCTGCCATCAAGAAATCAACTGATAACAAATGTTGATGAGGGTGCAGGGAAAAAGGAACACTGCTCCACTGTTGGTGGGAGTGCAGACTGGTGCAGCCACTATGGAAATCAATATGGAGAATTCTCAGAAGACTAGGAGTGGAAGCTCCATTTCACCTAGCTATTCCCCTCCTGGGTATTTTCCTAGAAGAACTGAAAAGGGCATATCACAGTGATATATGTG
Organism: Dolichotis patagonum; assembly: GCA_004027295.1. Lineage (NCBI taxonomy): Eukaryota > Metazoa > Chordata > Mammalia > Rodentia > Caviidae > Dolichotis > Dolichotis patagonum. The sequence goes on from PVJX010041962.1 coordinate 9,966, forward strand.
CACCTATGTTCATAGAAGCACAATTTGTAATAGCTAAATCTTGGAAACAACCAAGATGCCCATCAACCATGGAGTAGGTGAAAAAGATGTGCTATTTTTATACAATGGAGTATTACTCAGCTATGAAAAGGATGGTCTTGAGGCCTTCATAGGGAAATGGAGACAACTTGAGATTATCTTCATTAGTGAAATAAATAAGAATCACATTTATAAATATCACATTGTGTCTCTAGTGTAAAAAGTAATAAGAGCTATAGGAGTAATAAAACCCAAAATGTGTAATTGCTACTGTAAAAAAGAGAGGACAAGAAAGTGCTCTAAAGGATATAATTGCACATATGTTTAAGTGTGTAAGAGGAATGACCATATTACTGTTTTGTTAGATCATGGAGCAGAACTATTAACAGTCTCATTGTTTGAATGTGTACTTTGTATGTTTTAACTTTGTAACTTGAACAACTATTTCCAAGATGACAGTATGTAAGTTATCAAGTAATTATTTCTTAGTGTTTTTTGTTCTTTTTTTCCTTGAAATTTTGTGTTGTTGCTACCATTTCTTTTTGTTTTGTTTTGTTTTCTCTTTAAATAAAATTAAAAATAAAAAATAAGTGCATATAAAAAATTATATAAAAACAATCTTGTTAATTATTCAGTTTTAATAATTTTGACTACCTAAAGTTAAATTAGCCCACAGGTACATGAAGCCCCAGGCCCATAATATACATTAGTCATTTCTATCCCCATTCCTTTCTAGAGTTCTCCCAGAGGTTTTGTTTTTCTTTTCCATGTAAGTCATTCAATCCTACATCAGTGAATGTAATTTCTTAAAATACTCATATTCATATAAACCTCAGACACTGATATTAAGACGCAAAAGAAATCAATATTTCTTTAACATAACGATTCCATTTAGCTATAATTCTTTTAAGTTTAATAGAGTCTAGCACTGTATATTATTTTTCAAAACTTTTAATGATAATGCTATGGATAATGATTATGGCAATCATGATCTTTTGCAGCCTACCTAATATAATAGACAATTATACTACCTATTATTACTGCCTAGTGTAAGAAAAAGAATGGTCATTTTTATAATTTATTTGTTTTTAAATGGCTGATTGATCAGTCACATACTTGTCAAAGGAACTACTATATTTATAAGCTTTTACGTTTAAAAAGTGGGATCCTCTAGTATTTCCAAGCAACAATTAAACACTGGGTTTGTGCTCTTGCTTTGAATTTAACTAGGAAGAGCTGAGGATTTAGCTCAGTGGTGTAAGCACTTACCTGGCAAGCGCAAGGTCCTGAGTTTGATCCTTGGTACCAAAAAAAAAAAAAAAAAGCTCATGAATTTAACTAGGAAGCGTCATATTGATAAGGAATTTTGCTTCCCTCATAAAAAAACAAAAAACTATTATCAATAACAATGGCCATAATTAATCACTGTAGAGTATTTATTGAACTAAAAATACATATACAGATATAAATGTGTCTGTGCAAATTTTACTTCTGTAATATTATAGACAATGGAGAAAATAGCTACATTTTGTGGTCATGAAGCCTTCCTATCACAGTTAGTGACTGCATAAAATGCTATGTTTAGGTAGTTAGTAAAATAATTAGGCTCTATAAAATATTCACATTTTTTAATAAGTCCCCATGTCACCGGAACTTCCTACCTCACAGCCACACATGTGCTGTCCTAATCTCTGGACAGATTGCTGAGCCCATCACAGTGACCTTGATCCCTGTGCTTCACAGGCTGTGTATAGGAGGAGCTTTTGGTTTCTTGCATCCTAGCTTGAAGTGTCTTCTCACTGGAGATGCCTTCCCTGACACCCTTGTCGGAATCATGTATTCTACCACTTCATATTTTCCTTATTCACGGCACTACAGTCATTTCTCTGATTTTACTTATCATAAATCAAATTACTTTGCTCTCTTTCTTATGACTTATCTCTTCCACTGGATCAATATATTCATCAAATTGGCCCTGAAGCAAGGCCAGCAGATCGCTGTAGCTGCTGGTTTCGAAAAGGAGCCTAAAGAGAACTCTTTCTGTGGTCTGTTGGCCATTTCAGAACTTTCAAAATGGAATGGTCAATTCATCAGAAAGAAATAGCAGGTGAGTATGGTGGACTTTAGGGGGCCTGCAGGGGAGAGACCGTGGCACCTCAGGACCTGCACTGTGCGGTTGACGCGGAGTGCCAAGAGAACAAGGAGCTCCTCCCCTCTCTGGGGGGCTGCAGAGAGTGTGACCGACTTTCAGCAGCCCGAAGGAGAGACCCTGGCACGTGGGGACCTGCACTGCACGGTTGACTCGGGGTGCCCAGAGAACAAGGAACTCCCCCCCTCTCTGGGGGCAGCTGAGAGTGTGGCAGACTTTCGGCAACCTGCAGGAGAGACCCTGGCACAGGACCTGCACAATGCAGTTGACTCGGGGTGCCAGGAGAGCAAGGAATTCTTCCCATCTCTGGGGGAGCGACTGTGATCATGCCTGCGTGTGGGCTGAGAATCAGACATCTCATGTCGTCCTTTTCCCCATCTCGTCTCCCCCCTCCCCCTACCCCCTGCCTAGCAAGTGGGAGCCAGTGAACTACACATCTTGTGAAAACATTGGCTATGTTATTTAGTATGAGCTCTCCATATGCAAAGATAAGGACAACCATTTGGAAGAAAGCAAGAGACAATATGACAGATAGTAAAGATCTCTGGTTGTCTAGCTTTGAAATTTATGCTTTCTTATGTCCCATTCTGTCCTGTTTTGTTGTGTTTAATTTTATTCCCTTTTAAAAATAGAATAAAAAAATTATAAAAAAAATTCATCATTGCAAAATGAACCAAAGTATAAAAGATGTATAAAATATGTTCATCAATTATTAAAGAAAAAAAGGAAAGATTTAATGAAGAAATGAATAAAGATGAAGAATAGATGAAAAATTTTCCAAAGTGATAGCTAAGTCAAACAATTATAAAGTTTACAAATCTTTTCTTTTCTAGAAAATAATTCATAACAATTTGAATTATGAGAGAAAATATGCATGCTAACACAAGAATCATTTATGTGAATTAAAATGAGATTTAAAGCCCAAAGTGATGCTATAGTCATGGGAATTCAGGAATCATCATTTTGGAATGCCTATTTTAATATCCTGAAACAATTCTGCTCATCAATATCACTGTCCTTGGTGACAAGGATGAGTTGCAGAACTTGGAGTTCTTTGTCACAGAGCTAATATGCACCTCACCAGAAAAAAACAGAAAAGTGATGTAGGGACAAATAAAGCAATCGCAGGTCTAACTCAACACCTCAGCTCCATGCAGGTAGAGCTTCTGAGCCCTTCCCTACTTGCTTTTTTATCTGGTTACTTATCTCTATCTTGTACCATGCCATTTACAATATACTAATTAATGTAGACAGTCCTGTTCATTTTGTGAGCCATCATTGACCATAAATTATTGAACTGAGGAGGTGAGTCACAGTGTTACCAGGTTTTGGAGTGCTAGAGTCTCCCTCTACAGGTAGTTTCTAGGTTCTTGCGGTCTTGAGCAAGAATTAGTCAAGCACAAAATATAGTGAGGATTTGTTTATAAGCTGAATTTTTCACAAACAAAAACATTCATGAACCAAGCATGAAAGTGGACTGTGCAAGAGAGAATCTAGTGGCAGAGAGCTCAATGTGATTGTCCTTTTGTGTCCGCACTGCTCAGATTGATGTCATATCTAAGTCATTCTACCAAAAACTTGCCTGAGTTCTGGTGAGAAGAATTAAACACAATACTCTCTGATTGGCCCTGTGTTAAAGGTTTCAGGAACTGTTCTATGCCTGGATTCAGGGTCTTGGTGATTAATGGGTCATGCCCACTTTTCTGCCCAACCTGCCATTCCCTAATCTTCAGCCACTTCTCTGGTCAATGCCACAGTTTTTGTTTTTTTGCTGGCACAAAACTGCTCAGTTTATCTTCCTGTTATCTTCAATAAAAGTAGTACTTTCTGTTTTACCATTGGATATGCACTTGCAGTTCTTTGCTCATTGTACAAAAAAGCCTGGAATCTAACTGTTGGATCCACCACACGCTATCAAGTTCAAGTCCCTGTTCCACCCCTTGATATTTCTGCCAGCTAGAACAAGTTATGTTTTTCCCTCAGAGTCTTAAATTGAATTGTAAAAGCTTAGCATATTGCTTTTTGCACACAAGCAGTCATTGTATAGTTGGCAGCTATCACAAGCTATTAATTAGCTACAACTGGTGGGCAGGAAATTGTGCTAACTTCTGCTTGACTTTCAGATGCCCTCAAGCCCATTCTAAAATGTACCATCCTCCCCTTCACTCAGACAGGAAGTCTTGTACAACTTTTACAAC
>PVJX010041963.1:0-14407 GCA_004027295.1 Dolichotis patagonum
ACAATTATAAATATATATGCACCAAATACAGGAGCACCCAACTATATAAGACAAATACTAATGGACATGAAAAACCAAATACTCAAGAAACAATTGTAATAGGAGACATTAACACCCCACTGCCACAAAGAGATAGATCAACTAGACAAAGAGTCAGCAAAGAAATAACAGAACTGTATCATACCTGTGAGCAAATGGATTTAGTGGATATTTACAGAGTGTTCCACCCAACCACATCAGAATATACATTCTTCTCAGCTGCACATGGGACATTCTCCAAAATAGACCATATATTAACCCACAAAGCATTCTAAACTAAATGCAAAGGGAGCAAAATTATCCCATGCATAATATCTGATCATAGCACACTAAAATTGAAAACCAACAGCAAAAAAACTGTAAAACCTGCAAAAATACATGGAAATTAAATAACAAACTTCTGAATAACCAGTGGGTTACAGATAAAATTAAAGAAGAAAAAAATACCTACAATACAATAAAAATACAGATACAACATAACATAACCTATGGGACACAAGGAAAGCAGTCCTAAGAGAGAAATGCACAGCAATAGATAATCTGATCAAGAAAATGGAATGAACACAAATATATAACCTAAAGCTACATCTCAAACTTCTAGAAAAGGAAGAGCAAGTCAAACCCAAAGCTCAGAGAAGAGGGGAAATTGTAAAGATTAGAGCAGAAATTAATGAATTTAAACTAAAAAAAATACAAAGAATTAATGATTCAAAAAGCTGGTTTTTTGAGAGAATAAACAAAATTGATAAGCCTCTGGCCAACCTTTTCAAGAAAAAGAAAAAAAACCTGAAATCCATGCAATAAGGACTAAAAAGAAGGAAATTACTACAGATCCCACAGAAATTCAAAGATCATGAACACCTACTTTGAAAATCTCTACTCCTATAGGGTGGAAAACTCAGAGGAAATGGACAGATTTCTATGAACACATGAACTACCGAAATTCAATCAAGAAGATATAAAAATTTTGAATAACCCAATATCAGCTACTGAAATTGAATACATGATTAAAAACTTACCAACAAAGAAAAGCCCATGTCCTGATAGATTCACAGCTGAATTCTATAAGAAATTTAGAGATTTAATGCCAATATTCCTTAAACTCTTGAATGAAATTGGAAGAGAAGCAGTCCTCCCTAACTCATTCTTGGAGACAAGTATCACTCTGATACCAAAACCAGAGAAAGACTGACCAAAAAGGAGAACTATAGACCAATATCACTAATGAACATTGATGCAAAGATTCTCAATAAAATATTGGCAAACAGAATTCAGGAAATCATCAAGAAGATAATATACCACAACTAAGTGGGATTTATTCTAGGAATGCAGGGATGGTTTAACATATGCAAATCAATAAATGTAATACACCACATCAACAGAGCCAAAAATAAAAATCACATAATCATCTCAATAGATGCAAAAAAGCTTTTGATAAAGTCCAACACCTTTTCATGATAAAAACCCTACAGAAACTCGCAATAGATGGTATGTACCTCAATCTCATAAAGGCCATCTATGACAAGCCAACAGCCAACATTACACTAAACAGACAAAAACTGAATGCCTTCACTCTAAAATCAGGAACAAGACAAGGATTTCCACTATCACCATTCCTATTCAATATAGTTCTGGTATCATTAGCCAAAGCAATTAGACAAGAGAGAGAAATAAAAGGAACAAAAATAGGAAAAGAAGAAGTTAAATTATCATTATTTGCAGATGACATGATACTCTACATAGAAGACCCCAAAAACTCCATTAAAAGATTGCTAGAGGTAATAAACAAATTCAGTAGCATAGCTGGATACAAAGTCAACACTCAAAAAGCAATAGCATTCCTGTACACAAACAAAAAACTCCATGAGAGAGAAATTATGGAAATATCACCTTTCACAAAAGCATCTAAAAAATTGAAATTAGGAATTAACCTAACCAAGAATGTAAAAGACCTATATGCCAAAAATTATACTAGTCCAGAAAAGGAGATTGAAGAGGATATTAGAAAATGGAAGGATATTCCTTACTCTTGGTTAGGAAGAACCAACATTGTGAAAATGGCCATACTCCCAAAACTGTTATACAGATGCATTGCAATCTCAATCAAAATACCATTAACATACCTTACAAATCTAGAGAAAATATTCCTAAAATTCATCCGGCAACAGAAGAAACCTAGAATAGGAAAGACAGGGCAACAAAGGCAAGACAGGAGGCATCTCAATTCCTGACTTGAAACTATACTACAAAGCCACAGTATTAAAATCAGCATGGTAGTGGCAAAGAAATAGACCTGAGGATCAATGGAACAGATCAGAAGATGCAAACACTACTACAAAGATACTCAGCCACCTGATATTTGACAAAGGGGCTAAACATGTTAACTGGAAAAAAAGATAGCCTCTTTAATAAATGATGTTGAAAAAATTGGCTTTCCACATGACAAAGACTGAAAATAGACCCATACCTATCACCATACACTAAACTAAAGTCAAAATGGATAACAGATCTAAATATTAAAACAGAAACACTAAATCAACTGGAGAATAGGGTAGACAAAAGTCTCAGAGACATAGGGGTAGTGAGAGAATTCATGAATAAAATGCAAACCTCACAGGAAATACTTCAAAGAATCAACACCTAGGATCTCATATTACTAAAAAGTTTTTGCACTTCAAAAAAAATCACCAACAAGGTGAAAAGAAACCCCACAGAATGGGAAAGAATTTTAGCCAACAATCCTTCAGACAAAGGACTTATATCCAGAACATATAAAGAACTGAAATACATCAAGCCCCTCAAATTCAAAGACCCTCTCCAAAAATGGGCATCTGAGATGAACACACAGTTCTCAGATGAAGATATACAAATGGAAAATAAATATATGAAGAAATGTTCACCATCACTGGTTATTCTAGAAATGCAAATTAAAACAGCTTTGAGATTTCATCCCACTCCAGAAAGAATAGCTGTCATCAAGAATACAACTGACAACAAATGTTGGCGAGGCTGTGGGGACAAAGGAACACTTCTCCACTGTTGGTGGATGTGCAGACTGGTGCAACCACTATGGAAATCAGTATGGAGATTCTTCAAAAAACTAGAATTGGAAGTTCCAGTCAATCCAGCTATTCCCCTCCTGGGTATTTTCCCAGAAAAATTGAAAAGATCATGTCTCAGTGATATATGTGTACCCATGTTCATAGCAGCACAGTTTGTGATAGCTAAATCTTGGAAACAACCAAAATGCCCACAACTGCAGAGTGGATGAAAAAAATGTGGTACTTTTATACCATGGAACACTATTCAGCTATAAAAAAGGATTATTATTTTGGGTAAATGGAGGCAAAATATCCTCATTAGTGAAATAAACAAGCCTCACATTAGTAAATATCACATTGTCTCTCTAGTGTAAAAAATAAGAACTGACAGAATAATGGGATCCAACAAGTATGACAGATATTGTAAAAGTGAAAGGGAAGGAAAGTGCTCTAAAGGGTATAATGGGATGTATAGTGTGTAAGATAGATGACTATATTACTAAATTTCTGTTAGATAATTGAACAGAAGAGTTTGCATTGTCAATGTTTGAGTGTCTAGCCACTTTTTATGCTTTGATTTTGTAACTCTAACAACTATTGTTAAGATGACAATATATAATATATCAACTAGTGATTTTATGTTAATTTTTTAAAATTCTGTATTCTACTTTTTTCTCATTTTTTCTGTTTTGTTTTTTAAATTTTCTTTTCTTTCTTTAAATAAAACTTAAAAAAGAGTATTCCTATACACACACACTCACACACACGAATATTCCCACACAGGAATAAAACCTTTTGGGTTCTTCGAAATGTAAGAAGCCATGCTGGTTCAGCAGTCTAGGGTTTCTCAATGTAAATACTGCTGACATTCTGCGTGGGGTGTTTCTTCTCTGGGGGTAGCTGTCTGGCACACTATGGGATGTTTAGTAGCTTCTCACCAGGTGCCTGTAGCACATTCATATACCACGTGAAGCAAAATAGAGGGGAAAAAAAAACCTCTAGATATTACCAAATGTCCCTAAAGGACAAAATCACCATTGCCCTTAAAGACCAGTGCCCTTTTTCAGTCCCTTACAGGTGAGGAAACTGAGGCTCAGAATATTGCAGCATTTTCCTCAAAGTCACAAGAGGAAGGAATTATTGGCATGAGTGGTACCAAGACTTGAGTCTCTTACTTCCTGGTACAAAATTCGCTCTTCCAAGCTTGCTTATCTGGGCTGCAGGTCTATAAGTTAAAGAGCCATCTCCAGTTTCACGCTTTAAATTAAGAGAAAGCACAACAGAGATTGGCAGACTTGGGCTTGTTCTCAGCTCTGCTACTTACTAGCTTTGTGACAATGACTGTATTAACCTTACTAACTGCTTGCAATTGAAAAAAGGAGGGTGAAAATGTATGTAGTATTTGTCACAAAATATTAAGTGGAAGTTATTGTTATTGTTACTGTTATTATTATCATTATTATTATTATTATTATTATTATTACTAGTGCGATGTTATTACTTGGACATAGTCTTAGTAAACGATAGCTCTCAAACCAAATCTGGCCTGCCTGCTTTTCATAATCTGCGAGCTAAGAATGATTTTCACATTATTAAATGGCAAAAGAGCACAAGAGGGTGATACCATTTGTGTCACGTGGAAATCATGTCAAATTCAAAGTCAGTGTCCCTAAAGTTTACCTGGAGCACAGCCTCGTGTGTGCTTGTATAGTCCAGGGCTGCTTCTAAGCTACAGCAGCAGACTTTGGCAGCTGCAACAGAGATAGAACAGTGGAAAGTACTGGAATATGTGCTGGCTAGTCCTTTATAGCGAAAGATTACCAACTGCTAACTAAACCTTTAGTCTCTGTGAGTAAAAGCAGGCTGCTATGATTAGTACTGAATCCAGTAGTACACAGAAAGCAATATAGCAAAATAATTCATGATTCCTTTCCAATGCTCCAGTCAGTTCTAGCACCTATAACTTTGTATTTGACACAGTTCTCTGCCTCTGTATACACTCAGAATGTCCAGAAACTATGCATTCCCGGGTCATCCAGGAAACAAGAAAAACCTTGACTTTTTATAGATGTTCTCTTTTAAACAAATTTCATTGTAGAACTGATACTCAGAAGTGTTCTTTCAAAATCTGGAATATTTATCAGAAAGAAAGGAAATGGTTTTCTCAGTGTTAAGCCAACTGCATATTTTAAGGGTTGCATGATTTGGACAGGACAATAAAGAGGGATATCCGGGAAAAAGGAAAAATAGATAAGAGCTATCTGCCAAGACTAAAATTTAAGGGTTGTTGTCATGTCACCCTTTTATTTTAATACCTTGAGCATCTTGGTCAGGATTTAATCTTAGTGTAGGCCAAGGGTTTAAATATAAAGTACCTGCTTACAGTCTTAGCCCTGCCACCAGCTACATCTGTGGTCTTTAGAAGTTTTTGCTTTGTTTTGTTTTGTTTGTACTTTCAATTGAATACAACACATACACTAACTCTCTAATACGTGTCAGGTGCTCTGCTGAGCTTGGGGTGCAAAGATAAATTAAACATAATATTTGCCCTAAAAGACTTCACAGACTATCTGGTAAAGTCATTGAACTTTGAGTGGCATTTCCTCATCTCTAAAACTAGGGCTTTAAAGTAACTATTCTATCAACATAAAAAACTCTTTTTGGATTCCTTTGTCTTGCCATATATACTAGCTAATAACAAAAAGTGAAATAGAACTGAATAATTATTAAATACCCTTTGATATATCTCACTTGTAATTGTAATACAGTATGATACCTGAAAAATAGCAGCACTTCGTAAGTGGAAAAATTATTTAATTTTTCCTGAATGAGGGAAGACAGGGCCCCTTGAAGTAGCAATAGGTTAAGTCTGAAATGACTTAGCTGGTGACACGGAACCTGAGCAATCTCCATCACTGGGAAAGAACAAAGCCATAGTAACACAAATTTAGGAGCCAGGAAGATTATGGCCGGTGGAACCAGCACCTCCGCCAGGGGAGCTGGGAGTTCCAAGACAAGGCCAGGGGAGATGGTAAAGATTCAGCCTAATGTAGTACAAGTCCAGAGGAACTATGACTCGAAGGAGTGAGACGAAATGGGTCATTTAGGCTGAAGAGTATTTACTGTTCTTAGTGCCACATCTAAGCTAAAGTGACTCATTCTAAAAGAGGGAAGGGGAGTCAGGCACCTGGTACCCCAGGAGAAAGGACTGATGAATATGAGGATTCAGCAGGCTGATAGCCATCTGTTCAGTTGTTAAGATTTTTACTCTGAATCATTAGAATGGAAGTACACGTGCAGGACAGGAATCATGAGACCACACCCAAGTCCATGTCTGCAGGTGTCTGCAATAAGGGATGCACATGTAAAGCCACAGATTATGCCTCATCTTCATGCCCAGGTGGCCAGGGAGCTTTATGTGGTTCGTAAGTCCTGGGAGATGATGAGCTTGTAAGCCTGGGAGCTATGGCAATGAACACACAGGCTGAGCCAGTCACAAGTTCAGAGAATGGGAACCTGCAAAAATGCATTTCTGACTCTCAAATCTTGTCTCTCTTTCTGCACACATGTCTACACCACCAATGAGAGAAGTCCATTGTGACTCTCCACTGAATAAGTCCTGCCTAATTTGGCATGAAAACTAGGATTTACACTCACTGTTTCATGCTGCTCTGATTAAACTTAATTAAATTTCAAACTTTTGATCCCCTTGCACAAGGCCTGCCTTCCTCAGGAAGGGTCCCTCAACATTCAGACCTTGAAGACCTTCCAAAACTTTAGATGCCTTTGCCTCACTCAGAGAACGTATCTCCACTCTTTCCCATTACGACATCGCTCCACTCAGCACTCCGTTGCAGAGTTCTCCATAAAGGTCTGTCTTGCTGTGACTGGTTTGGAGCACACCTGGCCACAGAAAGTTAGTGACCTCCTGCCCCCACCGCAGCACTCTCCTGGTATCTGTGTTACACTAAACTCCTTTGTGTGCTGTGACAGTGTCTTTCCTTTTGCACCTGCCCACCCCACTCAGCCTCTGATCCACTCGTAGGCCACAGCGCACTTGGGAGAAATTCAATCCATATGTTTCCTTTTCTTTCTTCACAACGCATCCAGCCATTGTTTAAAGAGGGAGACAACAGCCAAAAAGAACGATGTCAGCCTCTCTCAGCCTTCCAGCTCTTCATTAGGGAGCAGGGGAAGGAGATTTTGCCAAGAGAAAACCTGAAACATTGTTTTTGGGTTTTGTTCAATGCATGAAAGTCACGTTTCCACACAAACACATCCCCAGGACTGAGGAGACAAGACACTGTTCAAGGAGTCGCCTGAGTGAAAACATGGTAAAAGCGATGACTCCCGCCATGGACCTGGCTCTGCTATGGGATGAAGGAATCAGTGTAGGGAGGTTGTCTCACATCACTGCCTTCCCACATGGCTTCTCTGAGAATGTACACTATTCCTAAATACAGGCACGCACTCTCAGAGAGTCAACCATGTTAGAATTCAAAGGCACCTGAGATGTATCTCGATAGTCTCATTTTAGGAAAAAAAGAAAACTTAAGTTCAGAGACAGCAAGGGACCTGTCCATGATCAAATAGATGGTCTGTGTTCACAGAGAAACCAAGACTTCTGGTTCTAAATTCACAGCTTTGACCTCTATGCCCTGGGTCCCTACCTTACATAGATGCTAAGTGCCTGATAGAGATGACACATATTTTCTTGTTTTGGACTTTCTGGCTCATTCCAGATCAGTTCTTTCTATAGTTTTTCCTATTTCCAATGCATGCTGTTCATTTATTTTTAAAATAAGCATTGTGGCAGTTGATGACCCAAGATTCTATTACTAAAATATACCTGGAAAATGTTAAGCATAATGTAGCACACCAAATGGAAGAAGTTACTGAAAAAAATTATAGCAAAATTTAATGATATCAATATAATAATTCACTACATAAAACTTTTTTTAAAGCAACATTCTTGTGGTTATTTTTAAAATGCTTATTTTAAACACACATTTATTTGATGTTTCCTTATTCACCAAGTATCCTTTTGGTGTATAAGGGATGTTATAAATTTGGCAAGCTACTGGGCATGGTGGCACATGCCTGCATTCCCAGCACATGGGAAGATGAGGCAGGAGGATGGTTGTGAGTTTGAGACCAGCCTGGGCTTCAAAGTGAGTTTGAGAACAGCCTGAACTGCATAGCAAGACCTTGTCTCAAAGAGACAGAAACCAACAAACAAACAAACAGAGTCTCTTACTCCTGTGAAATGCCCTCCATGGGCTCCCTTTTCAGCCTTAAACCTTAAAGGTAGACTGTCAGACATCAGAAGATGCTACTTCAGAAAAAAGACAGAAAACAGATAGTTGAAAGCAGGAGAGTGGAAGGAGACACTGGAAATTAGGAAAGTAGTAGGAGATGGAAGCCAAGGAAAATGGCAGAAACTGATGCCAGAATCCAAGAGACACCACAGATTATACTGGTTATGGGACATGATGTGTCAAAAGACCATGGCTTAGTCAAGCAATGGAAGTTCAAATTTCAAATCCACACTGCTAGTTAGAGATGCTGTTTACATTTAGACTATTAACAGTTCTAAGCACCTATCTCTTCACCTATAAAATGAGAATAAGCATCAGAACTTCAAAAGACAAAGTGAAATCACAACAAATTTAAATTCTACCACATATAGGATGAAATTTATAAAGGCAGGCTTTGGGATGATCTAGACTCTTCTGTTTTGACAACAGATGACCATTATCTCTCAACAGGGGAGTTCTTAGAGATTGGGGAAAAAACATCTCAAGGATCAGACTTCCCTGGATTGTTACCAAGAACCTACCCTTTCCCCTCTCAGACAGCGCACTTGGTTTCATTCTTATATACACCTTGCCTTGGGCAAAAGTGAAACAAACCCAGATATCAAAATGTACACTGGGGAGAGGGGATGAATCTGTTAGTACATTGATCTATTTGCACAGCTGTGATCAATTAGGCAAAGCCATAATAGTTTCCTACTTTTGTTCAATGCTTAATCCTGCAGAAAGAAGGCTGCATGGTTATTTTTCCTTTTTCATCATTCAGTGTTTTTGTTTTGTTTTTATTTCTCATCATAATATTTAGACAGTATTTGTGTAAAGGAAGGCAATCATAATGAAATGGACAATCAAACAGATGGCTCTAAGGTACATTTACCAAAACCTTCACTTCAGAAATGCCTCATTTACGTAGAGGGCAGGCAGCAGAGGGCATGGGAAAGTCAGTTTCTACAGACTGAAAAAGCCTCCTGTGAATCATTGAGCATCCTTCTTCCAAAACCTTAGTACATGAAACATACCATAATAAAATCAACTCCAGGAGGCAGCTGGGATGCACAATACACCTCCCAGGTGCTGCACCAACGCTGCAGGTGCCTGTGCGAAAAGGACACCGCTGTCCCAGTGAAGGGGAAGGTGTGAGGAAAGAGGCTCTCACCTCCAGAGAAAAATGAAAAGGTGACATTAGGCAAGCCACATACATAAGACTGTAGCATAGCGTTGTAAAATATCACAGTTAATGCAAAAACACCTGAAGCTACAGAAAATACTAAGGTTGATTTGATTAACTTTTGAATATTAGTTAAATAAGCATTTAGGTAGTGAATAACTTTCAGAAAGCCACTATTGGAGTAAAAAAATAATAATGTTTACCTAAATCATAAAAACATGCTTAGCTGAAAATCCAGAAGATGAAAGATGAAGTGAATACCAAGGAAAAATAAATACAAGGCAAAAACCACATGGAATAAAACAGTTATAAAAACAACTTCACATCTTTTACATTTCTCGTTTAAAGAACAATATTACCTTCTAAGACACAGTCCTGCAACTGGAAATGTGAGATTAAGAGTCAAAAAGCATTCATTTCCTTTTATCTCAAACACTTACTTTAAGGAATCTGTACACTCAAAATATGGAAAAACATCATTTGTAATAAATTTTGATGTCTCACCTGAATATTATTGTCTTTAAAAATAATGACTGTGGAGACTGCGCAATTTTTTAAAATAATAGAACCACTTAAAGTGAAAAATAGAAATATATTTATAGCACAGTAACAACTACATACTAATGGCATATTAAAAAGCTGAAAATAAGTATACTAAAACCATGATTTAAAGAAATTGGAATCTTTCATCCTTATTTCTTTTTCTTCCTTTTCTTCCTTTTTTCTTTCTTTTCCTCCTTCCTTCTTTCTTCCCTTTCCTTGTCTTTTTGAGAATTGTATTGCATATTGTGTTACCTAGGTTCCAGAAAGGAAAAACATAGCTGGGAACATTATTTCACTATAGCCATATCTTAGAGGTGTGGTAGGGTAAGGAGAGAACTAGGAAGTGATTTAAAAAGCTGGTCTAGCAATCCTGGGAGCTATTACTACCCTATTTCAAAAGGAATAACAAGGAGTTCCCAAGTGCATTCTGGCCATAATCAGGACTCTGCTGCAGGTATCTAGTGTGAGCCAGGAGAACCAGTCAGCCTAGCTCTAAGTGCGCATAGGCCGCCATTGGGACTATGGTGCAGGTAGCCAGTGTGAGCCAAGAGAACCATCCAGCTGTGCCTTGGAGAAGCTGCAAGGGTCTGAAGAAACCTGCCCCTCATCACACAGCCTCCTGGGGAACCTAGGTTAGGAGAAATTCAGGTGTCCAATCTATCCCCCTACACTGTGGATGGGCAGCCAATATGGGAAGTGCCTGGGGACCCCACAACTCATTCATTTGGAGGAACTCAGGAAAATGTCAAGACAAAGGAGCAAAAGGCAATCTCTGGCCTCCAGCCCACACAGAACAAGTCCAGGAGACTTGAACATGGAAGAAAATGGAAGTCACACACCTGAAATTCCTGCAATGATGGCAAATGAAGTAAAGAAATTATTTCAGGAAGCTGTAAAAGAAATCAAATCAGAAATAATATCTCAGGTAAAAGAATAAATGACAAACATAATAAAACAGTTACTAAGCATATCTAAAAAACACATAGATTTAAAGAAAGAGGAGCATAAGAATGAGTAAAACCTTAAAGGAGCAATATAGAGAAGAATTGGAATGTATGAAACAGATTCAAAGAGATATCCAGGAAATTAAAAACTCCATTAACAGCTGGGAAAACCACTTGAAAAAAACTGAAGACAGACTTTCAGACCTAGAAGACAGGCTGCAAGTGATCATGAAAGGAAAGATCTCTTAAAAATAACAAAGAACCAGGAAATAATAATTCAATGGCTGCAAAAAGAGGCAAAGAAAAATAATTTAAGGATGATAGGTGTCAGAGAAAAAGCAGGGGTCAACACAAATGACATAACAAGACTATTTACAGAAGTAATAGCAGAGAACTTCCCAAGCATGGAAAAAAGATCTGACAAATAGATAAGTGAGGCATATAGAAATCCAACTAGCCATAACCAAAATAAATCTACACCCAGACATTTAACAATCAAGGTCCCAGAAATTCAGCACAAGACCAATATTAAAGGCTGGTAGAGAAAAGAAAAAGATCACCTATAAAGGAAAACCCATCAGAATCACAACAGACTTCCCAACACAAACCATCAAGTCAAAAAGGAGTGAAGTATTTTAAAGCCTGAAAGAAAACGACTTCCAACCTAGATAAATGTACCCCGAAAATCTACCTTTCAAAATTAATGGAGAAATAAGCTACTTCCATGACAAAGAACAGCTGAAGGAATTCATTACCATCAAACTAACCCTACAAAGAGTACTGAAGAATATTTCAGAGAGAGGTAGAAATGACAACAGTCCTAGGAATAGCATCAGAGTGGGATCACCAAGCAGGGCAGTCAATTGAATGCAGGGAAAAAGTAGGGAGACAATGGCAGGAAAAAAGCATAGCAGAGACAGTATGTGTTGGCCATAATCATTAATGCAGCTGGCCTCAATTCACCAATAAAAAAAACACAGGCAGAGTGGATCAAGAAACAAGATCTGTCAGTATGTGATATACAAGAAACACATTAACTCAAAAGGAAATTCATAGATTGAAAGTCAAAGGAGAGAAGACAATGTTCCATGTGACGGGGAATCAGAAAAAAGTGGAGGTTGCTTGCCCATCAACCACAGAATGGATAAGAAAGATATGGTATTTTTATACAATGGAAAGCTACTCAGAAGTAAAGAAGGATAATCACAAGGCTTTTGTAGCTAAGTGGATACAACTTGTGATCACACTCTTGTGTGAAATGGTTCAGACTCACATAGATGAACATCAGGTTATCTCCTTAGTATAAAAAAACTGAAGGAGTTAGTGGTAACCAAAATGTACAATAGATATTGTGAAAGTGGAAGGGAAGGAAAGGTCTGACAAGAGAAGGTGTTAGCCATTGTTAATTCTGTATTATTTGGTTATAAAATCCTGTATCATTTTCATTGTTTCATTTTGATTGGCTTTTTATTCCATTTTGTTTAGTTTGATTTTATTATATCTGATGGCATGGACAGCTATTTTGAAGATAACAACATATATTATGGTAGCCACTGTTGATTTCCTATTATCTTGTTTTGAAGTCATGTATCATTTTCACTGTTTTGCTTTGATTGGTTTTATTCTGTTCTGTTTTATTTGATTTTATTAGGACTAATGGTATGGGCAGCCATTTTGATGATAATGAGGCATTATGGTAGCCATTGTTGATTTCCTATTATCTTGTTTTAAGGTCCTGTATTGCTTTCACCATTTTGTTTTGATTGGTTTTACTCTGTTTTATTTTGCTTGGTTTTATTCTCTTAAATACAAAACATTTTTTAAAAAAGGAACAACAGGAGTAAACATCATGATGTGTACTGACCTATTGTAACTACCTCATATTTTAACTGAGTAAACATTCTAAATAGCCCTATGAAGTAGATATCAACATTATCCCCATTGTAAAAGTAAATCAACAGGGGCAAAGATTAAGCAAAGTTAGTCTAGGCTGCATAGCTGGCCAGTGAATAACTTGGGATTTGTCATGGTTTATGTTGGTGGCCCCCAGGCCTCATGTATTTGCATTGTACATTTGTGACTGGTTCATTGTCTAGTGCTTGGATTGATGGTGTCAGGGCTACACCCTCCTAGGGGGTGGAGCCAGGATGTGATGTAATGGCAAGAAGAAGGTGTGTCTCTCTCTTGCTGGTCCTGCTTGCTGTTTGCAGCCACCATGAACTGCGGCCCCGCCATGCCACCCTGCCTTGGAGCCAACTGAGTATGGACTGAAACCTCCAAAAACTGTAAGAAATAAAACTTTCCTTTCCCAACTTTGGGCATCAGGTATTTTGTCTCAGCAATGAATAAAAAGTAACTAAGAATTTGGTACCAAGAGTGGGGTCATTGCTGTGACTATACCTGACCATGTTTTTTGAGAGGCTTTGGAAATGGCTTGTGAGCAGAGTTTGGAAAGGTTCAGACTTGTTGCCTGGGTGCATAGAGCTGGAGCAGCTGAGGCTGTTCTGTAAAGGAGATTCTGGTCTGAGTTCAGGAGACCAGAAGGCTGATAGAAAGCCTGATAGTAAAGACCAGGCTTGTGAGGTTTCTTGTGGAAGGAGGACTGTATTGGTTATTGGACTCCCCATGATGTGTGTTATGGCTTGGCAGAAAGTTTGTCTGCATTTTGCTCATGCCCAGAGACTTTGCCTGAGACTGAGATTAAGGGTAATGGACTGATTAATCTGGCAAAGGAAATCTCAAGGCAGTCAAATGTTGAGGCTGTGGCATGGCTATTGTTGGGGGCTTTTAGCCAGCTTTATGTTGCAAATCAAGAACAAAGAGCCCAGCAGGATAATTTAAAACACTGAGTTTGGCCAGAAGGAAAACCCCAGTAAAGCTGTGTATTGTAAAGATAAAGCTGAGACTTTGATTGTTGAGAAGAAACAGAGATAAGAAAGATGGCCAGAGAGCATCCCAGGAAGCAGCAGGTCTCCACCCTTTGCAGCCCCAAAACTGCAAAAGTGGAAGAATTTTCTCAGATGAGAAAGCTTCAGAGTACCATGCTCCAGAATGGCGGCAGCCACATGAGGTTCCAGAATAGCAGCAACATAGAAAAGATTTTCTTCACAATCAGGTAAACAGAGCCCAGCAATCCAGGCACTGGACCCCTATAGCCAAGAGAAAGAAAAGCCTGGCTACTGCTTCAGCTGGCAGCAGACCTTGGCGGCATCCACATGGTGCTGATTTTAGGTGCAAGGAAAATGCACAAATTCTGAGGGTAAGACGGCTTCCACCTCGATTGCAAAGGGCCTGGGAGGCCAAGCAGTGTGCCCCTGAGAGGGCAATATGTAAAGATGTCAGTGTGAAGCCAAAGGT
>PVJX010041964.1:0-14402 GCA_004027295.1 Dolichotis patagonum
CTGTGGTCTGGCAAGCCACGGCCACCCCAGTGCGGGGAAACACGAAGCAAGAGCATTTCCTGAGATTCGTGTCATGTAGGAACTTAGGTCACGGAGCCAACAAGTAACCTGCGTTCCGCCCTGGTAAGTGGCTGTGGTCTGGTAAGCCGCGGCCAACCCAGAGCGGGGAAACAAGAAGCAAGAGCATTTCCTGAGATCCGCACCATGTTGGAACTTAGGATGCCAAGCCAACCAGTAACCTGCCTTAAGCCCCGGTAAGTGACTGTGGTCTGGAAAGCCGTGGCCACCCCAGGGTGGTGAAACAAGAATCAAAAGTGTTTCCTTAGATCCGTGCACTGGTGAAACTTAGGGCACCAAACTAACTAGCAACCTGCCTTCTGCCCTGGTATTGACTATTGTCTGGCATGCCACGGCTACCCTAGGGCAAGGAAACAAGAAGCAAGTGCAATTCCTCAGATCCGCGCCATGTTGGAACTTAGGGCGCCGAGCCAACCAGTAACCTTCCTTCCGCCCTGGTAAGTGACCTTTGTCTGGCAAGCAGTGGCCACCACAGGGCTGGTAAACAAGAAGCAAGAGCTTTTCCTGTGATCTGAGCCATGCTGGAACTCAGGGCACAAAGCCAACCAGTAACCTGTCTTCTGCCCTGGTAAGTGACTGTGGTCTTGCAAGCCACAGCCACCCCATGGTGGGGAAACAAGAAGGAAGATCATTTCCTGAGATACACACCCTGGTGAAACTTAGGGCACCGAGACAAACAGTAGACTGCCTTGCGCCCTGTTAAGTAACTGTGGTCCGGTAAGCTGCAGCCATCCAGGGGCAGGGAAAGAAAAAGCAAGAGTGTTTTCTGAGATCCGAGCAATGTTAGAACTTATGTAGCCAAGCCAACCAGTAACCTGCCTTCTGCCCTCATAAGTGACTGTGGTACGGTAAGCCGCAGCCACACAAGGGCAGGTAAACAAGATGCAACAAAGTTTCTTGAGATCCATGGCATGTTGGAACTTAGGGCAGCAAGCCAACCAGAAACCAGCCTTCTTCCCTGGTAAGTGATTGTGTTATGCCAAACCGCAGCCAACCCGGGGCAGAGAAACAATAGGCAAGAATGTTTCCTGAGATCCAAGATGTGGTGGATCTTAGGGGGCCAAGCCAACCAGTCAACTGCCTTGCGCCCTGGTAAGTGACAGTGGTTTGGTAAGCCATGGCCACCCCAGGGATGGGAAACATGCAGCAAGAGTGTTTACTGAGATTCGAGACATGTTGCAACTTATAGCACCGAGCCAAACAGTAACCTTCCTTCCGCCCTGGTAAGTGACTGTGGTTTGGGAAGCTGCAGGCACCCCGGTCGGGGGAAACAAGAAGCAAGAGCATTTGCTGAGATCCGAGCCATGGTGGAACTTAGGGCGCCGAGCCATCCAGTATCCTGCCTTCCACACTGGTAAGTGAATGTGGTCTGGCCAGCTGTGGCCACTCCAGGGTGTGGAAACAAGTAGCAAGAGCATTTCCCGAGATCTGCACCATGTTGGTAATTAGGGTGCAGAACCTACCAGTAACCTACATTCCGCCCTGGTAAGTGACTGTGGTCTGGCATGCCAAGCTCATCCCAAAGCGGGGAAAGAAAAAGCAAGAGTGTTTTCTGAGATCGGCGCCATGGTTGAACTTAGGGCGCCAAGCCAACCAGTAACCTACCTTCCACCCTGGTAAGTGAATGTTGTCTGGCAAGCCCAGGCCCAAACCAGGGTGGGGAAACAAGAAGCAAGAGCATTTCCTGAGATCCGAGCCATGTTGGAACTTAAGGCGCTGAGTCAACCAATAACCTCATTTCCGCCCTGGTAAGTGACTTTGGTCTGGCAAGTGGCAGCCACCCCAGTGTGGGAAAACAAGAAGCAAGAGCATTTCCTGAGATCCTCACCCTGCTGAAAATTAGGAAAGCGATCAAACCAGTAACATGCCTTCAGCCCTTGTAAGACACTGTGGTCTGACATGCCGCGAAAATCCCAGGGCAGGGAAACAAGAAGCAAGAGCGTTTCCTGAGATCCGAGCCATGGTGTCACATAGCACACCAAGCCAACCAGTAACCTGCCTTGCGCAGGTTAAGTGCCTGTTAAGTGCCTGTCACCTGGCAAGCCGAGACCATCCCAGGTCGGGGAAGCAAGAAGCAAGATCGTTTCCTGAGATATGAGACATGTTGCAAGTTAGGGCGCCGAGCAAACCAGTAGCCTGCATTGCGCCCTCTTATGTGACTGTGGTCTGGCAAGGTGCGGACACCCCAGGGTGGGGAAACAAGAAGCAAGATCGTTTCTTGAGATCCATGCCATGTTGGAAATTAGTGCACCAAGCCAACCAGTAACCTGCCTTCTGCCCTGGTAAGTGACTGTCTTGGCAAGCTGCAGCCACCCCAGGGCAGAGAAACAAGAGGCAAGAGCGTTTCCTGAGATCTGAGCCATTGTGGAACTTAGGGCACTGAGCCAACCAGTAACCTGCCTTCTGAAAAGTGACTATAGTCTGGCAAGCCACGGCCAACCCAGAAAGGGGAAACAAGAAGAAAGGGGTTTTCTGAGATCCAAGCAATATTAGAACTCAGGTAGCCGAGCCAACAAGTAACCTGCCTTCCAGCCTGATAAGTGACTGTGGTCTGGCAAGGCGCAGCCACCCCAGGGTGGAGACACAAGAAGCAAGGGTGTTTCCTGAGATCTGTGAAATGTTGGAACTTAGGGCACCAAGCCAACAAGTAACCTGCCTTCTGCCCCATTAAGTGACTGTGTTCTGGTAAGCTACAGCCACTGCAGGATGGGGAAACAAGAAGCAAGAGCATTTCCTGAGATCTGCACCATGTTGGAACTAAGGGCACCCACTAAACAAGTACCCTGCCTTCTGCCCTTGTATCTGACTGTGGTCTGGCTAGCCGCGGCAACCCCGTACTGGGGAAACGAGAAGCAAGAGCATTTCCTGAGATCCGCACCATGGTCAAACTTAGGAGAGCGAGCCAAGCAGTAACATGCCTTCCGACCTCGTAAGTGACTGTGGTCTGGCACGCCGCAACCACCTCAGGGCAGGGAAACAAGAAGTAAGAGCATTTCCTCAGAACCGACTGTGTTGGAACTTAGGGTTCAAAGCCAACCAGTAACCAGCCTTCCACCCTGGTAAGTGAATGTTCTCTTGCAAGCCGTGGCAATCCCTCGGCAGGAAAACAAAATCAAGTGCATTTCCTCAGATCCGAGCCATGGTGGAGTTAGGGCACCGAGGAAAACCAGTAACCTGTCTTGCAAACTGGTAAGTGACTGTGGTCTGGCAAGCCACGGCCACCCAAAGGCAGGGAAACAAAAAGCAAGAGCGTTTCCTGAGATCCGCACCATGTTGGAACTTAAGGCGCTGAGTCAACCAGTAACCTCATTTCCACCCTGGTAAGTGACTTTTGTCTGGCAAGTGGCAGCCAACCCAGTGTGGGAAAACAAGAAGCAAGAGCATTTCCTGAGATCCTCACCCTGCTGAAAATTAGGAAAGCGATCAAACCAGTAACATGCCTTCAGCCCTTGTAAGAGACTGTGGTCTGACATGCCACGACAACCCCAGGGCAGGGAAACAAGAAGCAAGAGCATTTCCTGAGATGTGCACCATGTTGGAACATAGGGCACTGAGCCAACCAGTAACCTGCGTTGTGCCCTGGAAAGTGTCTGTGGTCTGGCAAGCCGCGGCCACACCAGGAAAGGGAAACAAGAAGCAAGAGCGTTTCCTGAGATCCGAGGCAACATGGAACATAGGGCGCCAAGCCAACCAGTAACCTGCATTGTGCCCTGGTAAGTGACTGTTGTCTGGCAAGCCGCAATGACCCCAGGGCGGAGAAACAACAAGCAAGGGCTTTTCCTGAGATCCTAGCCATGGTGCAAGTTAGGGCATGGAGCCATCAAGTAGCCTCCCTTGTGCATGGTAAATGATTGTGCTCTGGCAAGACACGGCCACCCCGGGGCGGGGAAACAAAAAGCAAGAGAGTTTCCTGAGATCCGCACCATGTTGGAACTTAGGGCACCGAGCCAAGCAGTAACCTGCCTTGTGCGCTGGCAAGTGTCTGTGGTCTGGCTTGCCATAGCCACACCATCGCAGGGAAACAAAAGCAAGAGCTTTTCCTGATCCAAGCGATGGTGGAACTTAGTGCACCAAGCCTACCAGTAACCTGCCTTGCAACCTGGTAAGTGACTGTGGCCTGGCAAGTCACGGCCACCCCAGGGAAGGAAACAAGTTGCAAGAGCGATTCCTGAGATCAGAGCCATGTTGGAGTTAGGGCGCAGACCAAAACCACTAACCAGCCTTGCGCCCTGGTAAGTGACTGTTGTCTGGCAAGCCGCTTCCCCATCCCAGGGCAGGGAAACAAGAAGAGAGGGGGTGTCCTGAGATCCGAGCAATATTAGAACTTAGGTAGCCGGGCCAACAAGTAAGCTGCCTTCCATCCTCATAAGTGACTCTGGTCTGGCAAGCTGCGGCCACTCCAGGGTGGGGAAACAAGAAGCAAGAGCGTTTCCTGAAATCCAAGACATGTTGGAACATAGGGCGCCGAGCCAACCAGTAACCTGCCTTCTGCCCTGGTAAGTGACTGTTGTGTGGCAAGCCACGGCCACCCAAGGGATGGGAAACAAGAAGCAAGAGCATTTCCTGAGATCCATGCCATGTTGGAATTTAGGGTGCCGAGACAACCAGTAACCTGCCTCCCGCCCTTGTAAGTGATTGGGGTCTGGCAATTGGCAGCCACACTGGGGTGGGGAAAAAAGAAGCAAGAGCATTTCCTGAGATCCCAGACATGGTGGCACTTAGAGCGCCTAGCCAACCTGTAACCTGCGTTGCGTCATGGTAAGTGACAGTGGTCTGGCAAGGCGTGGCCACCTCAGGGAGGGGAAACAAGAAGTAAGAGCATTACCTGAGATGGTTGCCATTTTGGAACTTAGGGGGTGGAGCCAACAAGTAACCTGCCTTCCACCCTGGTGACTGTGGTGTGGCAGGCCGCAGCCACCTCAGGCGGGGAAAGAAGGACCAAGACCGTTTACTGAGATCCACGTCATTTTGGAACTTAGGGCACCAAGCCAAGCAGTAACCTGCTTTGCGCCCTTCTAAGTTACTGGGGTCTGTCAAGCCGCGGCCACTACAAGGAGGGTAAACAAGAAGCAAGAGTGTTTCCTGAGATACAAGCCATGATGGATCTTAGGTCACCGATCCAACAAGTGACCTGCCTTCCAGCCTGATAAGTGACAAAGGTCTGGGAAGCCGCAGCAACCCCAGTGTAGGGAAACAAGGAATCAGAGCGTTTCCTGAGATTCGGGCCATGTTGGAACTTAGGGCACTGAACCAACAAGTAACCTGCCTTCCACCCTGGTAAGTGACTGTGGTCTGGATGCTGTGGCCACCCAAAGTGAGGAAACAAGAAACAAGAGTGTTTCCTGAGATCTGTGCAATGTTGGACCTTAGGGCACCAAGCCAATGAGTGACCTGCCCTCTGCCCTGGTAAGTGACTGTGGTCTGGCAAGCCACAGCCACCCCAGGCCAGAGAAACAAGAAGTAAGAGTCTTTCCTGAGATCTGTGCCATTTTGGAAATTAGGGCACCGAGCCAACAAGTAACCTGCTTTCCGCCCTGGTAAGTGACTGTGGTCCGGCAAGCCACGGCCAACCCAAGGCGGGGAAACAAGATGCAAGAGCATTTTCTGGGATCGGCGCAATGGTGGATCTTAGGGTGCCTAGCCAACCAGTAACCTGCCTTCCGCCCTGGTAAGTGTCTGTGTTCTGGCAAGCCATTGCCAGCCCGTTGTGGGGAAAAAAGAAGAAAGAGCATTTCCTGAGATCCGAGGCATGGTGGAACTTAGGGCGCCGAGCCAACCAGTAACCGGACTTGCGCCTTGGTAAGTGACTTTGGTCTGGCAAACCGCAGACACACCAGGGCAGAGAAACAAGAAGCAAGACAATTTCCTGAGATCCCAGCCATGGTGGAACTCAGGGTGCCAAGCCAACAAGTAACCTGCCTTCCACCTTAGTAAGTGACTGTGGTCTTTCCAGCCGCGGCCACCCAGGGCAGGGAAACAAGAAGCAAGAGTGTTTCCTGAAATCCATGCCATTTTGGAATTTAGGATGCCGAGCTAACCATTAATCTGCCTTTTGCAATGGCAAGTGCCTGTCGTCTGGCAAGCTGCAGCCACCCCAGGGCGGAGAAAGAAGAAGCAAGATCGTTTCCTGAGATGCACGCCATGTTGGAACTTAGTGCACCGAGCCAACCAGTAACCTGCCTTCTGCCCTGGTAAGTGACTGTGTCATGGCAAGCCGCAGCCACCCGAGGGTAGAGAAACAAGAGGCAAGAGCGTTTCCTGAGATCCGAGCCATGGAGGAACTTAGGGCACTGAGCCAACCAATAACCTGCCTTCCGCTTTGGTAACTGACTGTCATCTGGCATGCCACTGCCACCCCAGGGTGGGTAAACAAGAAGCAAGAGTGTTTCCTCCGATCCACACCATTTTGGTACTTAGGGCATTGAGCCAACCAGTAACATTCCTTCCGACCTGGTAAGTGACTGGTCTGGCAAGCAGCGGCCACCACAGGGCTTGGAAACAAGAAGCAAGATCCTTTCCTGAGATCAGAGCCCAGTTGATAATCAGGGAGCCAAGCCAACGAGTAAATTGCCTTCTGCCCTGGTAAGTAACTGTGGTGTGGCAAGCCATGGCCAACCCAGTGCGGGGAAACAAGAAGAAAGAGCGTTTCCTGAGATCAACGCCATGTTGGAAATTAGGGCACAAAGCCAACCAGTAATCTGCCTTCCGCCTGGGTAAGTGACTCTGGTCTGGCAAGCCACGACCACCCCAGGGTGGGCAAACAAGAACCAAGAACGTTTCCTGAGGTCCGCGACATGTTAGAACTTAGGGAGCGCACCCAACCAGTAACCTGTCTTCTGCCATGGTAAGTGACTGTGGTATGGCAAGCCTCAGCTAACCCAGGATGGGGAAACAAGAAGCAAGAGTGTTTCCTGAGATCCGTGCCATGTTGGAACTTAGGGCGCCAAGCTAACAAGTAATCTGCCTTCAGCCCCTCTCAGTGACTGTGTTCTGGAATGCCGCAGCCACCCAAGGGTGGAAAAACAAGAATGAAAAGTGGTTCTTGAGATCCACGCTCTGGTGAAACTTAGGGCACCAAGCCAACTAGTAACCTGCCTTCCGCTCTGGTAATTGACTGTCATCTGGCATGCCCCTGCCACCCCAGGGTGGGGTAACAAGAAGCAAGAGTGTTTCCTCAGATCTGCGCCATTTTGGTACTTAGGACACCGAGCCAACCAGTTACATTCCTTCCGCCCTGATAAGTGACTGTGGTCTGGCAAGCAGTGGCCACCACAGGGCTTGGAAACAAGAAGCAAGATCCTTTCCTGAGATCCGAGCCCGGTTGATAATCAGGGTGCCAAGCCAACGAGTAAACTGCCTTCCACCGTGGTAAGTGACTGAGGTGTGGCAAGCCGTGGCCAACCCAGGGCGGGGAAACAAGAAGCAAGAGCATTTCTTGATATTTGCACCCTGGTGAAACTAAGGGCACCGAGCCAACCAGTAACTTGCGTTCCGCCCTTGTAAGAGACTGTGGTCTGGCATGCTGCAACCACACCAGGGCATGGAAATAAGAAGCAAGAGCTTTTCCTTAGATCTGCACCATGTTGGGACTTAGGTGCCGAGCCAAAAAGTAAGCTGCTTTCCACTCTGCTAAGTGAATGTTGTATGGCAAGCCGTTGCCATTCCAGGACGGGGAAACAAGAGGCAAGAGCATTTACTGAGATCCGAGCCTTGTGGAACACATTGCGTTGAGCCAACAAGTAACCTGCCTTCCGCCCTGATAAGTGACTCTGGTCTTGCAAAGCGCAGCCACCCGTTTCAGGAGCCAAAAAGCAAGAGCATTTCCTGAGATCTACACCCAGGTGAAACTTAGGACAGTGGGACAACCAGTAACCCTCCTTCGGCCCTGATGAGTGACTGTGGTCTGGAATGCCGCAGAAAGCACAGTGAGGGGAAACAAGAAGCAAGAGTATTTTTTCATATCCTTGCTGTGTTGGAACTTAGGGTGCCGAGCCAACCAGTAACCTGTCTTCCACCCTGGTTACTGACTGTGGTCTTGCAAGCCACGTCCACCCCAGGGATGGGAAACAAAAGCAAGAGCATTTCCTCAAATCCACACCATGTTGGAACATACAGTGCTGATACAACAAGGAACCTGCCTTCCGCCCTGATGGTGACTGTGGTCTGTCAAGCCACCTCCACCTCAAGGCGGGGAAAGAAGAAGCAAGAGCATTTCCTGAGATCCAAGACATGTTGGAAATTAGGGCGCCAATCCAACCAGTAACATGCCTTCTGCCCTCCTAAGTCACTGTGATCTGGAAAAACGTGGCCACCACAGGGTGGGAAACTAAGAAGCAAGAACGTTTCCTGTTATCTGTGCTATGTTGGAACTTAGGACACCGAGCCAAGCAGTACCGTGTGTTCCACCCTTGTAAGTGACTGTGGTCTGGCAAGCTGCAGCCACCGGAGGGCGGGGAAACAAGAAGCAAGAACCTGTCCTGAGATCCACGCCATGGTGGAACTTATGGCACCGAGGCAACCAGGAACCTGCCTTACGCCTCGGTAGGTGACTGTGGCGCGGCAAGCCACAGCCACCCCAGGGCGGGGAAACAAGAAGCAAGAGCACTTCCTGAGATCCAAGCAATGTTGGAAATTAGGGTTCCAAGCCAACCGGTAAAATGCCTTCTGCCCTGCTAAGTCACCGTGGTCTGGCAAGAGGTGGCCACCACAGGGCGGTGAAACAAGTAGCAAGAGCATTTCCGGAGATCTGTGCTATGTTGGAAATTAGGGCACCGAGCAAATGAGTAACGTGTCTTCCGCCCTCGTAAGTGATATTGGTCTGGCAAGCCTCTGCCACCCCAGGGCAGGGAAACAAGAAGCAAGAGCATTTCCAAGGATCCGTGCTGTGGTGGAAATTAGGGCACCGAGCCAACCAGTAACGTGTCTTCCGCTCTGGTAAGTGACTGTGGTCTGGCAAGCCCCGGCCAACCCAGGGCAGGGAAACAAGGAGCAAGAGCGTTTCCTGAGATCCATGCCTTGTTGGAACTTATGGCACAGAGGTAACCAGTAACCTGCCTTCCACCCCAGTAGGTGACAGCGGTCTGGCAACCCACAGCCACCCCAGGGTGGGGAAGCCAGAAGCAAGAGCATTTCCTGAGATCCAAGCCATGTTGGAAATTAGGGCGGCAACCCAACAAGTAACATGCCTTCTGCACTGCTAAGTCACTGTGGTATGACAAGATGTGGCCACAAGAGGGAGGGGAAATAAATAGCAAGAGTGTTTCCTGAGATCCAAGCCATGTTGGAAATTAGGGCGCCAAACAAACCAGTAACATGCCTTCTGCCCTGGTAAGTCACTGTGGTCTGGCAAGATGTGGCCACCACAGGGCTGGGAAACAAGAAGCAAGAGCATTTCCTGAGATCCGCGCCATGTTGGAAATTAGGGCGCCGATCCAACCAGTAATCTGCCTTCCACCCGGGCATGTGACTGTAGTCTGGCAAGGTGCGGCCACCCCAATGTGGGGAAACAAGAAGCAAGAGCATTTCCTCAGATCCACGCCATGTTGGAACTTAGGGCACCGAGCCAACCAGTAACATGTCTTCCACCCAGGTAAGTGCCTGTGGTCTGGCTAGCAGCGGACAACACAGGGCTGGGAAAAAAATGCAAGAGTGTTTCCTGAGATCCGAGCCATGTTGAAACTAAGGGAGCCAAGCCAAGCAGTAACCTGCCTTCCACCCTGGTAAGTGACTGTGGTCTGGCAGCCGCGGCCACCCCAGAGCGGGGAAACAAGAAGCAAGAGCATTTCCTGAGATCCGCAACCTGGAGAAACTTAGGGCACCCAGCGAAGCTGTTACCTGCTTTCCACCGTGATAATTTACTATTATGTGGCAAGCTGGGGCCAACACAGAGCGGGGAATCAAGATGGAAGAGTGTTTCATGATATCTGACCATGTTGGAACTTAGGGAACCGAGCCAAGCAGTAACCTGCCTTCCGCCCCGATAAGTGACTGTGGTCTGGCAAGCCACGGCCACCACAGGGCAGGGAAATAAGAAGCAAGAGCATTTCCTGAGACCCGCACCATGTTGTAACTTAGGGCACTGAGCCCACAAGTAACCTGCCTTCTGCCTTGGTAAGTGACTGTGGTCTGGCATGCTGCGGCCACCCCAGAGTGAGGAAAAAGAAGCAAGGGCGTTTCTTGAGATCCAGACCATGTTGGAACTCAGGGCGCTGAGCAAACCAGAAACCTGCCTTGCGCCCTGGTAAGTGCCTGTGGTCTGGCAAGCGGTGGTCACCCCAGGACAGGGAAACAAGAAGCAAGAGCATTTCTTGAGGTCCGAGGGATGGTGGAACATAGGGCACCAAGCCAACCAGTAACCTGCATCGTGACCTGGTACGTGACTGTTGTCTGGCTAGCCACGGCCACAGCAGGGCAGAGAAACAAGAAGCAAGGGCATTTCCTGAGATCCGAGCCATGGTGCAAGTTTGGGTGCCGAGCCAACCAGTAACCTGCCTTGCACCCTTGTAAGTGACTGTGGTCTCTCAAGCCATTGGCAGCCCAGGGCGGGGAAACAAGAAGCAAGAGAGAGTCCTGAGGTCTGAACCATGTTGGACTTAGTGCGCGGAGCAAAACCAGTAACCTACCTAAAGCCATGGTAAATGAATGTGGTCTGGCAATCCGCAGCCACCCCAGGGTGGGGAAGCAAGAAAAAAGAGGGTTTCAGTAGATCAGAGCCATGTTGGAGTTAGGGCGCTGAGCAAAACCAGTTACCTGCATTGCACCCTGGTAAGTGACTGTGTTCTGCCAAGCTGCAGCCAACCCCGGTTGGGCAAACAAGAAGCAAGAGCGATTCCTGATATCAGTGCCATGTTGGAACTTAGGGCACCAAGCCAACCAGTAACATGTCTTCCACCCAGGTAAGTGCCTGTGGTCTGGCTAGCAGCGGACAACACAGGGCTGGGAAAAAAGATGCAAGAGTGTTTCCTGAGATCCGAGCCATGTTGGAACTAAGGGAGCCAAGCCAACCAGTAACCTGCCTTGGGCCCTGGTAAGTGACTGTGGTCTGGCAAGCCACGGCCACCACAGAACAGGGAAACAAGAAGCAAGGGCATTTCCTGAGATCTGAACCATGGTGAAACTTAGGGGAATAAGCCAACCAGTCACCTGCCTTCCACCCTGATAAGTGACAGTGGTCTGGCAAGCTGCGGCCATCCCAGGGCAGGGAAACTAGAAGCAAGAGCATTTTCTGAGATCCGCGCCATGTTGGAACTTAGGGCGCTGAGCCAACCAGTAACCTGACTTGTGTCATGGTAAATGACAGTGGTATGGAAACCATGGACACCACAGTGAGGGGAAACAGGAAGCAAGAGCCATTCCTGAGATGGGTGCCATTTTGAAACTTAAGGTGCAGACCCAACAATTAACCTGCTTTCCAACCTGGTAACTGTGGTCTGGCAGGCCACAGCCACCCCGGGGTGGGCAAACAAGAAGCAAGAGCGTTTCCTGAGATCTGTGCCATGTTGGAAATTAGGGCACCAAGCCAATGAGTGACCTGCCCTCTGCCCTGGTAAGTGACTGTGGTCTGGCAAGCCGCAGCCACCCCAGGGCAGAGAAACAAGAAGCAAGAGTCTTCCCTGAGATCTGCGCCATTTTGGAAATTAGGGCACTGAGCCAACAAGTAACCTGCTTTCTGCCCTGGTAAGTGACTGAGGTCAGGCAAACCACGGCCAACCCAAGGCGGGGAAACAAGATGCAAGAGCACTTTCTGAGATCGGCGCAATGGTGGATCTTAGGGCGCCTAGCCAACCAGTAACCTGCCTTCCGCCCTGGTAAGTGTCTGTGTTCTGGCAAGCCGTTGAAAGCCCGTTGTGGGTAAAAAAGAAGAATGAGCATTTCCTGAGATCCGAGGCATGGTGGAACTTAGGGCGCCGAGCCAACCAGTAACTGGACTTGCGCCCTGGTAAGTGACTTTGGTCTGGCAAACCGCGGACACCCCAGGGCAGAGAAACAAGAAGCAAGACAATTTCCTGAGATCCCAGCCATGGTGGAACTCAGGGTGCCAAGCCAACAAGTAACCTGCCTTCCACCTTTGTAAGTGACTGTGGTCTTTCTAGCCGCGGCCACCCCAGGGCAGGGAAACAAGAAGCAAGAGCGTTTCCTGAAATCCATGCCATTTTGGAAATTAGGATGCCGAGCTATCCATTAATCTGCCTTTCGCAATGGCAAGTGACTGTGGTCTGGCAAGCTGCAGCCACCCCAGGACAGAGAAAGAAGAAGCAAGATCGTTTCCTGAGATGCACGCCATGTTGGAACTTAGTGCACCGAGCCAACCAGTAACCTGCCTTCTGCCCTGGTAAGTGACTGTGTCATGGCAAGCCGCAGCTACCTGTGGGCAGAGAAACAAGAGGCAAGAGCGTTTCCTGAGATCCAAGCCATGGTGGAACTTAGGGCACTGAGCCAACCAATAACCTGCCTTCCGCTCTGGTAATTGACTGTCGTCTGTCATGCCACTGCCACCCCAGGGTGGTGAAACAAGAAGCAAGAGTGTTTCCTCCGATCCGCACCATTTTGGTACTTAGGGCATCGAGCCAACCAGTAACATTCCTTCCGCCCTGGTAAGTGACTGTGGTCTGGCAAGCAGCGGCCACCACAGGGCTTGGAAAGAAGAAGCAAGATCCTTTCCTGAGATCTGAGCCCGGTTGATAATCAGGGTGCCAAGCCAACGAGTAAATTGCCTTCCGCCCTGGAAAGTGACTGATGTGTGGCAAGCCGTGGCCAACCCAGGGCGGGGAAACAAGAAGCAAGCGCATTTCTTGATATTCGCACCCTGGTGAAACTAACGGCACCGAGCCAACCAGTAACTTGCGTTCCACCCTTGTAAGAGACTGTGGTCTGGCATGCTGCAACCACACCAGGGCATGGAAATAAGAAGCAAGAGCTTTTCCTTAGATTCCCACCATGTTGGAACTTAGGTGCCGAGCCAACCAGTGAGCTGCCTTCCACTCTGCTAAGTGAATGTTGTATGGCAAGCCATTCCCATTCCAGGACGGGGAAACAAGAGGCAAGAGCGTTTACTGAGATCCGAGCCTTGTGGAACACAGTGCCCCGAGCCAACAAGTAACCTGCCTTCCGCCCTGATAAGTGACTGTGGTCTTGCAAAGCGCAGCCACCCGTTTCAGGAACCAACAAGCAAGAGCATTTCCTGAGATCCACGCCCAGGTGAAACTTAGGACAGCGAGACAACCAGTAACCTTCCTTTGGCCCTGATAACTGACTGTGGTCTGGCATGCCGCAGCCACCCCAGGGTGGAGAAACAAGAAGCAAGAGCATTTCCTGAGATCCGCGCCATGTTGGAACATAGGGCTCCGAGCCAACCAGTAACCTGATTTCCACCCTGGTAAGTGACTTTGGTGTGGCAAGTGGTGGACACCACAGTGTGGGGAAACAAGAAGCAAGAGCGTTTCCTGAGATCCACACCATGTTGGAACTTAGGGTGCACACCAACCAGTAACCTGCCTTGCGACCTGGTAAGTGACTGTGGTCTGGCAAGCCTCAGCCAACCCAGGGCAGGGAAACAAGAAACAATGTCATTTCCTGAGATACACACCATGTTTTAACTTAGGGCACCAAGCCAACCAGTAACCTGCCTTGTGCCCTGGTAAGTGACTGTGGTTTGGCATGCCGTGGCCAACCCAGTGTGGGGAAACAAGAAGCAAGAGCATTTCCTCAGATCCACATCATGTTGGAAATTAAGGCCCCAAGCCAACCAGTAACCTGCATTCCGACCTGGTAAGTGACTGTGGTTTGGCAAGCCACATCCACCCCAGGGAGGGGAAACAAGAAGCAAGAGCATTTCCTGAGATCAGAGGCATGTTGGAACTTAAGGCGCCAAGCCAACCAGTAATGTGTCTTCTGCCCTGCTAAGTGACTGTGGTCTGGCATGCTGCAGACACCACAGTGAGGGGAAACAAGAAGGAAGAGAATTTTTTCATATCTTGCTGTGTTGGAACTTAGGGCACTGAGCCAACCAGTAACCTGTCTTCCGCCCTGGTTACTGACTGTGGTCTTGCAAGCCAGGTCCACCCCAGTGATGGGCAACAAAAGCAAGAGCATTTTCTCAAATCCACACCATGTTGGAACATATAGCGCTGATCCAACCAGGAACCTGCCTTCCGCCCTGGTGGTGACTGTGGTCTGGCAAGCCACGTCCACCTCAAAGCGGGGAAACAAGAAGCAAGAGCATTTCCTGAGATCCAAGACATGTTGGAAATTAGGGCGCCAATCCAACCAGTAACATGCCTTCTGCCCTGCTAAGTCACTGTGGTCTGGAAAAACGTGGCCACCAC
>PVJX010041965.1:0-14405 GCA_004027295.1 Dolichotis patagonum
TCCCACTTGTCCAATTTGTGTGCCCTAGTTGGGACTCTACTGTGTGACTGGCTTTCCCTTTGATCTCTGTGCCTTCTTGAGTGGTTCATCTCAGTTGTGAGTGCAGTGAGGAGAGGGATCATTCCCTGGGTCTCCTGATGGCAATGACAATGGGGGAGGCCACTTTCTGGGCCTTCACTTGGGTCCTAGGGAGATGGTGATGGGAGGGATCAGCCTCCATACCTTCACTTGGGTCACCAGGAAGATGGCAATGGGAGGAGGCTCCGTCAAGGTATTTTTAAAGTTGGTAGCACATTTTCATCTAGATTGTTACCTGATCAAAATAATATAACAATGGTCTTATAAGTGAAGTGTCTATTATATTCTGTGTACAATAATTTAAATTTTTTAATGGTCACATTTGTATGAAATATATATATATATATATATATATATATATATATATATCACTTAAAAAGCGTTAACTTGCTATGACTTGGTTTTGATGACCATATATAGTCATTATTAGGATAAGTAAGTGTAGAGACTTCTTAGGCTTGGAAAACTGCCAGACAAAACTCCCCTGTGGTTATAAAAGCAGCTGCCTCAATTTGTTCGTATTTCTCTACTGATAGGTGACATCTGTGGTTTTCACAGATGTGCCACACCCTCAGAAACATTTTAAATAAACTATTATAATTTAAGTTGGCTATAATTGAAAGGTTAAGCTTTTTATGTCTTCAGCAGTAAAGTTTACTTAAAGATATTAAAATATTTTTGGTTAAGCTTATAAAATTAGACTAAACAGCAAAGGCTCTTTATTTCACTAAAAGTTTCTTATGATTTCCATTGTTAGGCTTTTTGGTTACTAAAAGCTGAGCTTTAAGTGTTAAATAGTATTTAAATGTTAATCTATAAAAAGTTTTCAATTATCAGTTTATAATTGAATAAATAAACAACTGTTATCTCAGTTTATAAAAATTAATATATTTGAAAAATTATATCTATATATCTGGAAACAAAATATTCTGTGAGTCTAAGCTCTAAGGTGAAGTTATGACTACATAAATTTAATACATATGAAATTACTAATAGGTCCTCTCTTTTATACAATATACATTTAGACCAAATGCATATAAATTGATCAAGATTTTTTTGATATCTCTTTAACTGCAGTCCTTCCATTTAAAAACTTGATCTATGTCTATTAACTTTTATTTAATTATATAATTGTGTGACTAAAATGAACTTATATATTGGATAGTTTCTGTTTGAGATCAAGAAACTATTCCTAAACTTAGAGTAGGTCTAAACATGCCCATTAATTCTTGTGAGTGAAGTTATAGCCTATAGTCTTGTTAATGTAGTCTAAATGGTGCCTTAAAAATAAAAAGTACATATATACACACAAATACATAATTTCTATATAGCTCTGAAGCTAATTATTGCTAACTTCATGGTATACTAAAAGCATTTGTGTTTGCCGAGTGCACATGCCTTCAAAGATACAAAACTTTAATTGTGTTGATGACTTTGGAACTAAAAGTGTTCATGGTGGTGGACTTCTTCAGGCTCAGACGTTTGGCTTTCTATTACCTGTGTTCTAGCTACTCGTGATAAAATACAGCTACCAATTTACATGAGACAGGCAGCTAGATGACATTTGTATGTTTGCTATGTAATCATGTTATAACACTTAGAAGTACCTACACAATTTGCAGTCCAGACTATGTCACCCTAAGGAGTAAACATTGGGCAATAATAACCTATAAATTATATCTATAAACAAATGTATTCTACTTAAGTGGCCCTCTATGAAAAGGTAAAAAATTTAGATAAAAATTACATTATGTTATTTAACTATTTTATACATAGATAAAGATAACTGACTAAAAATTATTTCAAACTAAAAGAAACATTTTAAATGTATTTTTAGAGATAAACACCTATGGTTTTATACAGTAATGTCATATGATTGTTATGCTAAAATGTTGTTTGCTTCTGATTTCAAACTTTCCCAAAAAACTTTATAACAGTTATCTGTTAACATTCTACAAATATTTGACTTCTACAACAACAATGATTAGTGCAAAATAACAGTTCTTTGGCCATTTAGAAATGTTTGATATCTAGATAGCAAGCAAAGAGGCTCTACACATTGGGATGAGGGAGAGAGAAAATGAATGAGAGAGAGAGAAAAAATTTTAATTAGCACAGGTCTTACTTTAATTTGGTCTTAAACACCCACCAGTAAAGTACAACAAAAAGCCAAAAATCCCCCTCAAAACAAGTAAACAAACAACACTCCAAAACCTTTAATGGAGTTATTGAAGCTGAAGGTATTAAAATATGAAATAAAATGAAAAAAAAAACTCACTGAAAATATTCAAACAGATCCTTCTGCCACCAACCATGTTCACTTTCCTTCCCACTCAGGTCCCCAGCTCTCCTGACAAACTGTGTATACAGCAGGACTCTTTCCGTGGCTGAGGTGATTTTAACAGGTTCTTGATGTACAGAAGTTTGCCATTTGTAAACTCTGGATTTTGTTCCTCCCTATCTTCTTCCTCTCCCTTTTTTTTCCCGAGTGATGGGCCTTTTCTTTTCTCTTTTTAGTTTACCTGGTTTCTTTTTAAAGTAATGTGGAATAAAATGGTTTATTTTGCACTGAGGTATTGAATGTTGTGTTCCTTTTTTAAAATAAGGCAACTTGACTGTAAACTTCACTCAACTATAGAATGGGAGAGAAAAACAAATTGTGCCAAAGTCTTTCTTGTCTCTTCAATGCACTGCACCCACATCCACACTTCCAACATTGCTTGTGAATGTATTTTCTGTTAGTTGGGTTTATGTGTGATATTTTAGTGCTTTTGCAAGTTCCATTTGTTAGTTCCTGTATGAAAGACTGTAGGGGGAAAATTACGTTGTGCCACTAGCTTTTTCAGTATTAACACCTCTCCTTCTATATATACCCATTACCATATTTATCTGTTTGAAATTAAATTATGATGTTAACTTGCTACAGTGTAAGTGATATTTATAAAATTTTTTCATAGTTATAAATATGTACAATTGTGGGCATTAACTGTTTCAGATATTTATTTGAAGGTTTTAAGTGGTTTGATCATTTCTTGTGATATGTTTTGAGAGTAATTCATATAGAAACATAATAAAATGTGTGGAAACTACAAAAAACAATACATAAAAATAATACTAACATAGGCTAGATTTAATCACTACACGAAACCTACCCTGGTAACAAGCTCTATAAGCACCTGTAGTTCATTACTATTATGGTTCATTAAATTGAAAAAAAAATAGTGGGATATATAAAGGCTCAAAAAGTGTTTTAAATTTCTTCACTAAAATAGTCCTTTAGTATCAGAAATCCCTTGATGTCCTGAGGAACAAAACCAGATATTTACATACTCATAAATGAAATTTGTTATCTTAGATAAATAATTTGCATAAGTTAGAAAAAGTTTTAAAAACAACAAAAAATCAGAGCTATAGATAATCATCTTCACAAACAGGGAAGTCTAAGACCTAGATTTTTTTTTTACTCACAGTAGCTTTGTAGTATAATTTCAAGTCAGGGATTGT
Organism: Dolichotis patagonum; assembly: GCA_004027295.1. NCBI lineage: Eukaryota > Metazoa > Chordata > Mammalia > Rodentia > Caviidae > Dolichotis > Dolichotis patagonum. The sequence goes on from PVJX010041965.1 coordinate 3,583, forward strand.
GATGGTCCCTGTCTTGTCTTTGTTGCTGAGAATTGTTTTTGCTATTCTAAGTCTTTCCTGGTTCCACGTGAATTTTAGGAATGTTTTCACTAGTTTCATAAGTTATGTTAATGGTATTTTGATTGGGATTGCATTGTGTCTATAACAGTTTTGGGAGTATGACCACTTTTACTATGTTGATTCTTCTTACCCATGTGCAAGAGATATGTTTACATATTCTGATAGCCTGTTCAATCTTCTTTTTGAGAACACTGTAATTTTTTAATGTAACATCTTTTACTGATTTTGTTAGATTGATTCGTGAGTATTTCAGTTTTTTGGATGCTATTGTGAAAAGTGTAGTTTCTCTAATTTCTCTCTTAGTGAGTTTGTTGTTTGTGTACTAGGATACTGTTAATTGCTGAGTGTTGACTTATATCCATCTACACTACTGAATTTGGTTATTAATTTTACAAGTCTTTTGGAGGAGTTTTTGGGGTCTTCTATGTAGACAATCATGTCATATGTCAATAATAACAATTTAACTTCTTCCTTTCTTATCCTTATTCCTTTTCTTTTTCTAATTATTATTAGAAAAAGATCTAATTTCTATTTATAATTTCTCTGGCTAATGTTTCCTTAACTATATTGAATACCAGTGGTGATACTGTAAATACTTGTCTTGTTCCTGATTTTATAGTGAAAGTTTTCAGTTTTTGACATTTAGTATGATGTTAGCAGTTTGTCATAGACGGCTTTTATCAACTTAAAATAAAGACCATCTATTCCATTTTTTTCTGCAGATTTTTTTTCATGAATAAGTGTTGGATTTTGCCAAATGCTTTTTTTTCATCTATTGAGATGGTCATGTGACTTTTTTATTTTAAAGAGAATAAAACAAAACAAAGAAAAACAAAACAAAATGAAATAAAACAGATCAAAGCAAATCAATGCAAATAACACAGGACTTCAAAACAACAGGAAATCAAAAGTGGCTAGCATAATATCTCTTGTTTTCTTTGAAATAGTTGTCTATGACTTCACACACAATAAGTTAATACAAAACAAAATAGTATAAAAGCAATCAAAAGAACGAGAGCCTTACGAGCCTTCAAAATCAGACCATAGGAAATCAATAATGGCTACCATAATGTCTGTAGATTTTTTCAAAATAGCTGTCCATATCTTCACACCTATTGAAATCAAATAAGTGAAAACAGACTAAAACCAATCCAAACCAAGAATAAGAGAATTATTGCAATTCAAAACAAAGTGATAGGAAATCAGCAGTGGTTACCATGATGTCTCATTTTCTTCAATTTAGCTATTCATACCATCACACATTCATACCATCACACATCCCAAAACCAATTCTTATATACTGTTTAGGTGAAGTTCTATGCATATATAAGCCTATATATGTACATCTATCTTTCTGTATTAGAGGGGAAAACAAAACAAAATAAAACACAGTATAAGAAAGTAAGAATCAAGAGTCAAATAAATAACTATAACAAAGAGCCTAAAACAATAACAATATAGGCTTTCAAAACAAGGTGGTAGGAACATACTTAATTTTGTGGTTTTACATAGTTATCTTTAAAAGCCTCACTTAAATTAGTAGATATATCATGCAAAATTGATCTAATCCTATGGGTGCTAAGTGTTTTGTTCCAAGAACAAATAGAATTAGTAGTACAATCATCTTAGTACTCTTAATTGTGTATGTATATATATTTATATCTTTTTTCTATTCTCCTTTCCCTATCTGAGTTATTTTTCCTCTCTGAGCAGTTTCTTACCCTTGCACAGTATTTACTGAAGATTTTGTAAATTTACTCTTTCAATTTCTTACACTAGGGAGACAATATTATATTTACCTACATGAGTTTGATTTATTTCACTTATGAGTGTGGTTTCAAGTCATGCCCATTTACTTGTAAAAGCCTCAATGCCATCTTTCTTTATAGCTGAGTAGTACTCCACTGTATAAAAATATATCTCTTTTATCCATTCCTCAACAGATAGGTACTTGGGTACTTCAGTTGTTTCCAAGATTTAGCTATTACAAATTGTGCTGCTAAATATTCTTTAAATTTCTTGTAGAATTCAGCTGTGAGTCCATCAGGACCTGGGATATGTTTTAATCATGTTTTCAATTTCAGTAGCTGATACTGGGTTATTCAAAATTGTTATGTTTTCTTTATTGGGCTTTGGTAATTCATACATTTCTAGAAATCTATTTTCTCTGCATTTACCACCCTGTGTGAGAAAAGATTTTCAAAGTAGGTGTTCATGACCTTTTGAATTTCCATGTGATCTGTAGTAATTTCTTTCTTTTCAGTCCTTGTTGCATGAATTTGAGTTTTTCTTTCTTTTTCATGATAAGGCTGGCTAGAGGTTTATCAATTTTTTTTTATTCTCCAAAAACCAGCTCTTTGATTCATTAATTCTTCATATTGTTTTTAGTCTCTTTTGCATTAATTTCTGCCTTGATCTTTACAGTTTCCTCTCTTCTATGAACTTTAGGTTTTCTTGTTCTTCTTGTTCTAGAAGCTTGAGATGTAGCATAGGTTGTTTATTTGTGCTTGTTCTGTTTTCTTGATGTGACAATTTATTGCCATATATTTCTGTCTTAGGATCACTTTCATTTTGTCCCACAGGTTTTGGAATGTTGCATCTGCATTTTCACTGAATTGTAGGTATTTGTTAATTTCTTCTTTAATTTCACCTGTAACTCATAGATTGTTCTGGAGGTTGTTATTTAATTTCCATGTATTTATGTAGATTTTGCAATTTCTTCTGCCATTAATTTCCAATTTCAGTGCACTATGGTCAGGTAATATGCATGGGATAATTTTGATACCTTTGAATTTACTTAAGAATGTTTTATGGAATAATATATGGTCTATTTTGGAGACTGTCCCATGGGCAGCTGAAAATAATGTGTATTCTGATGCTGGGTGGAACACTCTGTAAACATCTACTAAGTCCATTTCACTTATGAGTATGATCTTAGGCTTGATTCAGTTCTGTTATTTCTTTGATGATTTATTTTGTATAGTTGATCTATCTCTTTGTGACAATGGAATATTAAGTTCCCCTATTACAATTGTGCTGTTGCTTATTTAGTTTTCATGTTTATTCTTATTTGTCTTATATAGTTGAGTGCTCCTGTATTTGCTGCATATATATTTATGATTGTTAGCTCTTCTTCTTGAATTATTCCCCTGAAAAGTAGGTAGTAGCCTTCTTTATCTCTTTTGATCATTTTTGGTGTGAGGTTCAGATTGTCTGCAATGAGACTAGCTACCCCTGCCTTTTTCTGTGTTCCTGCCTCATTGAATATTGTTTTTCATTCTTTGATTTTTTGTCTATGAGCTTCCTTTTGAGTCAGATGTGTTTGTTGTATATAGCATATTGCTGGATCCTGTTTCTTTTTTATTTTAAAGATGGTAAAACAAAGCATAACAAAACAGAATAGAACAGTTCAGAAGAAAATAATGTAAGTCACACAGATTTCATGGCAAAACAACAGGTAATCAACAGTGACTACCATAATGTCTCTTGATTTTTTCTAAATAGTTGTGTATATCTTCACACACAATGAATTCATATAAAACAAAATAGTATAAAACTGATCAAAACAGAATAATGAAGTCTTTCCAGGCCTTCAAGACCACACAATAGGAAAATGAAAACTGGCAAATATAATGTCTCTTATTCTCCTTAAATTAGCTGTCCACACCTTCATGTATGTTGAAATTAAATAATACAAAATAGACTAAAATCACTCTAAACAAAGAATAAAATTATTACTGAATTTTACAGCATGACAATAGCAAATTAGCAATGAATATCATAATGTCTCTTCTGCTTCAAAGTAGCTGTTCATATCATCACGTATAATGCAATTGATTCTAGTAAATTGTTTAGGAGAAGTTCTAGGCATGTATAAGTCTCTACATGTAAATCTGTGCTTTCCTTTCACAGTATTTTTTGAGGATTTTGTATTTTACATACTCTTTCCATTTCTTACACTAGGGAGACAATATTGTATTTATACATGTGAGTTTGATTTATTTCCCTTATGAGTATGGTCTCTGGTTGGACTCATTTACCTATAGAAATCTCAGTGTGATAATTCTTCATAGCTGAATAGTACTCCACTGTATAAAAGTACCACATCCTTTTTATCCATTCCTCAGTTGATGGGCATTTAGGTTTTTCCAAGACTTGGCTACTACAAATAGTACTGCTATAATCATGGGTGTGCTTATATCATTGAGCTATGATGTTTTAAGTTCTTCTGGGAATATTCCCAGAAGTGGATTGGCTGGGTCAAATGGGACTTCCAATTTTTTTGGTGTTGGTTTTCTGCTTTCCCTGTTGTTTAATTGCTTGCCTTGTCTGGTGGTTTCTTTCTGTTGTTGTTCTGGAAATTGTAGTCACTTTATCTCCATCTAGTATGTCTTTCAGTAATATTTCTAGGGTTGGTTGTGTGAACATGAAATTCTTCAGTTGTTCTTTGCCATGGGAGTATATTATTTCTCCATTAAATTTCACAGAAGGTTTTGGAGGGTGCATCAATCTGGGTTCAAGCTCTTTCAGGGCTTGAAATACTTCACTAAAGCTCATTTTTACTTGATGGTTTGTGCTGAAAAATCTGCCATGATTAATGGGCTTTCCTTGATAGGTGAGTTGTGTCTTGTCTCTAACAGCTTTTAATATTCTGTTTTATGCTGTATGTTTGAGATCTTAATTATTTTATATCTGGTGTAGGTTTATTTTGTTTATGACTGTTTGGTGTTCTATATGCCTCACTTATGTGTGTATCAGATTGTTTCCCTATGTTTGGAAAATTTTCTGCTATTACTTTTTTGAATAGTTTACCTATGTGATTTGCATTGACTTCTGCATCTTCATTCATGTCTCTAAGTCATATATTATTTCTCTTTGTATCATGTTGAAGTTGTTGAATTGTCATTTCATGCTGCCTTGTTATTTTTATAAATTCTACCCTTTTATGATTGCTAGCTGCAATCCTGTCCTCAAGGTCCAAAATTCTATCCTCAGCTTCATTTAAATGGTTTTGCCAGCTTTCAATAGAATTATTTATTTCTTGGAAACCTCTTTGAGTTCATTTCATGCATTCTACTTGTTTTCTGTTTTGTTCATTCAAGGTTTCCATCACTTTCCCATGCTCCTGTAGTTCTTTTTATCTATGTCTTCTGTAGCTATTTTGAGCAGCTCCTTTATCAACGTTGTCATTTCAGTCTTTACATGAAAAATATTTCTAATCTGATTTCCTCTACACACCCATGGATTTGTTTGTTTATTGCACTTGCTGTCTGTTCAGAAACTTCAGGTGTATGACTTTTAATGTCCTCTGTTTCAGTGCCTCCTGTACTTGTTCCTGATGGACCAGATGTTTGAGATTGCATTTTGCTTTTTTGTTTTGTCATTTTCACCTTTTGGGCTAATATTTGGTCTTTCCATCCCACTACTCTCAACTTTTGGCAATGTGTTTCTTAGGGTCCTACTGTGTGGTTGATGTTTGTTCAATGTCTGGATACCACAATGCAGATGAGAGCCAGTCACCTTAATTCCTCCTGCAGGGCCTTTATGTGAGGCCTATATTCTTGCTAGGCTAAGTAGCCTAGGAGTATTGACATAAGTCAGCCACTAGTTCCTGCTGTTACTAAGTCTTCAGGTTGTTCCAGGCCACCAGGTCTACCTGACTACAGTGTTTGCCTTGCCTGAAACACTACTGTGACACTGGGTGTCTCAGAATCCTTTTTGATTTCCTCCAGGTTGGGGAGGCCTTATTGGTACACTCTTCAACACACTTGATGTCCTCTATACAGAGGAAAGAGTCACCCAAACTCTTTCCAGGATCACCAAGGTCATACAGCTAGAGGAGACTTTGCTACTGCTCTTGATTACCCACTGATGTCCTCTATTTTAGGGGGAAACATCATACTGATGCAAGCCTGCTGAGGTCCTCTGTTTTGATGAGGGGTACTGAGTCTCTCAAAAGTCCAGCAAGGTAAATCCCTTGCAGACTAAGGTCCTAGGACAAGAAAGAGAAGGGGAAGCTGAAGATCTGTAGCAGTACTAGGTTGATTGGGATGAGGATGAAGGACAACCAATGACCTGCCATCCTCCTAAGTCCAGGGGTCAAGAGGGAAGTTCAGCCAAAGATCCACCACCCTTCTAGGTCCAGGGTTGAGGAGAAGGGCAGGTGAAGATCCACCATGGTCCTAGGTCTGGAGGGTTGAGGGGGCAGTGAAAAGAGTTCTTAAGTGATCAGTATGTCTATGTGTAGAGATTGGATGACTCTGTCTCAAAAGTGGGTAAAGCATCAAAGGAGATACAGTGTTAAGAAGAGATTCTATGCCTTTTATCCCATTTTAGGCTCTCATAAGAAGTCTGCAGGTTGAAGGGAAGAGTCAGTGTTCTCAGGAAAATCAGCCTTCAGGTCCCTGGCTATACCCCAGTAAGTACTTCCATAATCCAGGCATTATAGGTGCTGTCAACAGCAAAGCTAGTAGGAAACTAGCAATATTTTTCCCAGATGTATGAACTCCAAAATTAGTTCCTTGAAACAGACTTGGGGCAAGGCAAGCCAGAAAGTTTATTCAGAATATCTTTCCAGGTGAGAATTTCTCTATTTTTGACAACATTTTACACCTCTGTAACATTATTTGGGTCTCAGGTTGGGTTTGTTAAAATGGGCCAAGGGACAAAGTGTAATAGCTTATTGCAGCAGTTTGTCTTGTCATTGCAGCCTTGTGTTTTAGCATTGTTCCACCTTGGTGGTACCTAACTGTCTGAGGACCAGACCACTATAAGTGCCTGCCTGGAAAGCATGAGTTTATGAGTTCAATCCCAGGTATCCCCTCAAAAATCATTTAAAAATCATCTGAATTTATCAATAAAAAGAAAGAGACTGGTGGAATGGGACAAGAAACAAGATTCAACAATAGGCTGCATTCAAGAAACACATTAAAACTTCCCCAAAACTTCATAGGTTAAAAGTCAAACAATAGAAAAAATTATCTGTGTCACAGGAACACAGAAAAAAGCAGAGGTAGGTATTCTATCTGCAGATGATATAAAAGTCAAGAAATAACTGATGAAAAGGGATAAGGAAAGTTACTAAACACTTGTTAAGGGAAAACTCCAAGAAGAAGAAATAACAAACATAAATATATATACACCAAACAATGGTGCCCCAAATTACATATACAAATATTAACAGACATGAAAAAAAATTCCCTAATAGATTTGTGGTGAGGGACCTTAATACTGCCTGTCACAAATAGATAGGTCAACTAGACAGAAAAATTAACAAAGAAATATCAGAATTTAATCAAGCCTGTGAACAAATAGACTTGGTGGATGCCAACAGTGTTCCACCCAAAAACTTCAGAAAACACAATCTTCTCAGCTGTGCATGAGAAGTTCTCCAAACTGGGCCACATGTTAGCCCCCAAAACATGTTGAAGTAAATGTTGAGGAATTGATATCATCCCATGCCTAAGATCTGACCATTGCACAATGAAGCTGAAAATCAATAACAAAAGAAATCACAAAAACTACATAAACACATGGAAATTAAACAACACAATTCTGAACAATTAATGGGTCACAGAGGAAACTAAGAATGAAATTATGCAGTATATACAATAAAATAATAATGTTGAAGGGCCAGGGGTTTAGCTCAGTGGTGTAAGTGCCTGTTTGGCAAATACAGGGTTTTGAGTTCAATCCCCAGCACACACACACACACACACACATAAAAAGTTCATATCACATACTGAAACTTATGGGATGCAATGAAACTAATCCTTAGAGAGAAATGTATAGCAATAAATTCTCACATCAGGGAAACAGCATGAACACAAACATCCTAAGGTTGAACTTCAAACTTCAAAAAAAACAAAAACAAATCAAACCCAAATGTTATATGAGGAAAGAAATTATAAAAATAAGAGCAGAAATTAATGCAATTGAGACTCAGAAAAGAGTACAAAGAATCAATGAATCAAAAAGTTGTTTTTTTGAAAGAGTTAATTCAGTTGATAAACAATTAGCTAACCTCATCAAAGGAAGAAAGAAAAAACCCAGAAATTCAAGCAATTAGGAATGAAAAGTGGGAAATCACAACATTCTATAGAAATTCAGAAGATCACCAATAACTGCTACAGGAATCTATGTTCTAATAAGATGGAAAACAGAAAAATGAATAAAGTTCTAGATACAACTTAATCACCAAGTTGAAAGGGCAGTAATACTTTCACAATCCTTTCAGAAAACAAATGTTAACCTGATTCCAAAACCAGAGAAGAACCCCACCAAAAAAGAAGACTACAGGCCAATCTCCCTAATGAAAATGGACACAAAAATACTCAAGAAGATATTGGCAAATGGAATACGGCAAAGAATCATTATTATTATACACCAAGACCAACTAGGATTCATCCCAGGAATGCACTGATGATTCAACATATGCTTATCAAGAAATGTAATGCACCATATTAACATAACCAAATGCAAATATCACATGATCATCTAAATAGATGCAGAAAAAGTACTTGACAAATTCCAATACCCATTCATGTTTAAAACCCTGAAGAAAATTGCAATAAATGGGTCTTTACTTTCATCTGATAAAAGCTATTTATGATAAACTAACAGCTAATGTGGTACCCATTGGTCAAAACCTACAAGCTTGCATTGTAAAATCAGGAACAAGAAAAGGATGTCCACCATAACCTCTCTTATTCAACATAGTTCTAGAAACACTAGCCAGAGCATTTAACAAGAGAAAAGAAAAAGAATAAGGATAGGAAAGGAGGCAGTTAAATGATTGTTATTTGCAGATGACATGATAATCTACATAGAAGACCCCGAAAACTCCACCAAGACATTTTAGATTTATTTATTTATTTATTTATTTATTCTTATTTTAAAGAGAATAAAGCAAAAGAGGGCAGGACAGAGCAGATCAGAGCAGGACAACATAGACAACACAGTACTTTACATTAAGACAACCAGAAATTAACAGTAGCTATCACAATATCTCTTTCTCTGCTATAGCTGAGCACAGTTTCAACTACAATAATATCAAACATAACAAAATAGTATAACACCATTCAAAGAATGAAAGAATTACAGGGCATTCTGAACCGAATAACAGAGAATGATCAGTGGGTATTATAATATCTCATTTTCAATAAAAACTTTGTTTATAATATCACATATATTAAAATCCAAATAAGACACAACATGATAGAACCAATGGTAATAGAAGAATAGAAGAATGGTAGGACTTCTAAGCAAGATGATATTAAATTAGCAATAGCTGTCATAATGTTTTGTTTTCTTCAAAGCAGCTGTTCATACCATCACATGATAAAGTCAAACAAAACAGAATAAAACCATTCCAACTGATGAATGAAAACATTGGAAGGCTTCAAAGCCATGAGATGGGGACTCATGATTACCATAAAATCTTATATACTCTTATCAACTCTCATACTAGGGAGACTATACGGTATTTTCACATGTGAGTCTGATTTATTTCACTAATGAGTATGGTTTCAAATTATGTCCATTTATTTATAAATATATCAATGTGATAATTCTTTATAGCTGAGTAGGACTCCATTGTATAAAAATGCCACAACTTTTTTTATCCAATCCTCAGTTGATGAACATTTAGGTTGTTTCCAAGATATGGCTATTACAAATTGTGCTGCTATAAACATGGGTGCACATATATCACTGTGGTATGATGTTTTCAGATCTTCTGGGAATAGACCTAGAAGTGGAATAGCTGGGTCAAATGGGACCTCCAGACCCAGGTTTTTGAGGAATCTCCAGACTGACCTCCACAGTGGTTGCACCAGTCTACACTCCCACCAACAGTGCAGAAGAGTTCCTTTTCCCCCAGAGCCTCTCCAGCACTTGTTGTTGGTAGTTTTTTCTATCCTGGCAATTCTTTCTGGAGTGAGATGGAATCTCAGAGTGGTTTTTTATTTGCATTTCTCTCATGACTAATGATGATGAACATTTTTTCATGTATTTATTTGCCATTCGTATTTCTTCATCTGAGAACTGTGTATTCATTTCAGATGCCGATTTTTTGATTGGGTCTTTGAATTTTGAGGGTCTGACTTTTTAAAAATTCTTTATAATTCTAGACAGAAGTCCTTTGTCTGAGGGACAGTCAATGAAGATTTTTTCCCAACTTGTGGGTTTTCTTTTCACTCTGCTGGAAATCTCTTTCAACATGAAGAAACTGTTTAATAAGATGTGGTCCCAGTTATTGATTCTGGGAAGTATTTCCCATGCAGTTTGGTTCTTGTTCATGAATTCTCTTGCTACCCCTATATCTTCGAGGTTTTTACAAACTTTGTCTTCCAACAGACTTAGTGTTTCTGTTTTAATATTTAGATTTTGATCCATTTAGATTTTAATTTAGTACATGGTGATAGGAATGGGTCTAGTTTTAGTCTTCTGCATATGGATAGCCATTTTTTCTAGCACCATTTGTTAAAGAGACTGTCATTCTTCCAGTGAGCATGTTTGGCCTCTTTATCAAAGATAAGGTGGTTGAGTGAGTTTGTGGTTGTGTTTGTATCTTCCAATCTATTCCATTGATCTTCAGGTCTGTTTTTATTCCAGTACCATGTTGATTTTATTACTGTAGCTTTGTAGTATAATTTCAAGTCAGGGATTGTGATGCCTCCTGCCTTGCCTTTGTTGCTTAGAATTGCCTTTGCTATTCTAGGTCTCTTCTGGTTCCAGATGAATTTTAGGAGTGATTTCTCTAG
>PVJX010041966.1:0-14409 GCA_004027295.1 Dolichotis patagonum
GTGTATTACTGTTTCTCCACCTGCCATCCCCAGGGATGACCACTGCTAATGTGCTGGTGCATGGGTCCAGATTTTCCCATGCCAATATTGTTTGTTTTATTTTTTTGGTGGTGCTGGAGTTTGAACCCAAGACTTTTACACTGTACTACACCCCCAGCTTGCCTGCCTGCCTGTTAAGTTACCCATATGGGGCTTGAACTTCAAATCTTCCTGCCTTAGCGCTTCAGAGAACTGCGATCACAGGCATGCACCACCATGCATAATCCACACTAATCTTTTTATTTTTTTGTTCTTTTGAGACAAAGTCTTGCTCTGTAGTTCAGGCTGGCCTTAACTGCACTGTGTAACCCAGGCTGGCCTTGAACTCCAAGCGATCCTCCTGTCTCAGCCTCCCGAGCGCTGGAATGACAGGCATGTGCCACCCCCACACCAGTCTTTGTAAATGAGATGCTGGCATTTGTTTAGCAAGGCCCCCACTGGTGGGCGTTTCGGTTGCTTCAGGGCTGCAGCACAGCCTTCTGCCCATCTTTGGCCTTGGTTGGTTTTAGAGAGTGAATGGCAGAGACAGAACGCTGGACTGTGCATGGGGACATCTTGAGCTGAACTCCCTCGCTGCTTTCCTGAGCAGACGGGTACACGTTTCCACTGCTAGTGCACTAGAGCAGGGCACAGTGGGTGTCCAGCTTTGGGACCTGCTGGCCTGGGCCCGGGAGGAGTGTGGAGAAGTTGCCCCATCTGACGCCCAGGTCTGTGGCTCAAAGCCTGTTTAGCTGGTGGCTGAGGGACGGGACGCTGAGTGCGGGCTCCGGGCTAGAGTGGAGGCCAGTCTTAAAGCTGCCCGGAGCAGACAGAGTGGTAGACAGGAGCCGGGGGTCTCAGCCGTCACTACTACACTGCCGTATCCACCCTGAGGGTGCAGCTCACGTGCACTGCGTGTTATCTGTTGACTCAGCAGAGAAGCTGTGGTTCTCTTTGCTGTATTTTGTAAAAGAGGAAAAGGAGGTTTGGAGTGCACAAATGAGTTTTCAGGGCCTGAGAGAATCCGGTTCTTCAGGCTTTTAAGTGTTTTCTGCTGGGAGACGGGGCAAGGGCAGGGCAGAGAGGTTCATCATACGTAGACTTACAGAGCAGGAAGTGCCCGAGTCTGATGCCAGCCCCAGGAACATGCAAAATGAAATTCTGAGAGGTTAAGCAAACTTTCCTGGTTCACACAGCAAGGTGATGACTTAGCAGACACCTGACGGGGCCTGTGGGAAGCTGGGGGGCTGGATTGACTGACAGCGGACCCCCTCCCTGGTTCAGAGTGAACTTGGCAGCATCGGGAATAGAGATGGGCCAGGCTTGGGATGCAGGGGTCTGTGGGAAGTTCTGTGAGCATTTCCACAGAGGCCTCTGATTTCCCTTCACATCTCCCCACAGCTTCCTGCCGTGGACAGGCCTTGAGCTTTGGATTAGCCTCGGCGTGGCCTGCCTGCCCTCTAGCAAGTGTTGGGGGCCTGCCCAAGTCACCTGGGTGTCATGGTGTCTGATAAATGTTTCCTAATAGACAGGCTAGAGCTGAGACTTCCTTGATCACTGTGCAGTTGACTGTGCCCAGATCCATTCACACGCACGGCCAAGCCTAGATCCTCCAGCAGGCGGTTTCCATCAAGATCTTTATTCTCCCTGCTCCTTAGAAATGCTGGAAGTCAGAATCACAGTTTGAAGGGCCTCTGAGGCAGGGGTTGTGAGTCAGGAGGAAACTGATATTTTATTGAGTACTTTCTGTGTGCCAGACCCCAGGGCAAGTGCTTCACTTGCTGCTTTGTTTAATGCTGGCAGCCATGGGAAGCTTGAGAGCAAATATGAAGGGTGTGAAACCCACAGCCCCCAGCAGGTCAGTGATTTTTTTCTAGGTCATGCAGACTGTGAGGCAGAAACAGGATTTGAATCCAGGTCAGGCAAACTCCACCATTTCTTTCCTTTGAACCCTGAAGCCAGCTCGTCCTGCATCCTTGAATAAATCACCTTTCTTTGGGGGACACTTTCCCCTCCTGGGGGACGAGGTGATGGCTCTGCCTTGGGGCTGGTTCTGCCGCCACTTGTCTTGCTGTCCAGCTCCTCATCCTTTTGGCTCAGCCCTAGGGAGACCTTGACCTTCTGGTGGTGGTGATTCTCCAGAACCCCATTCACTGCACCCTGTTCCCATCCCGGCACTTGTGTTTGCATCCTGTGGGTTTTGAAATGCTTTTTCCAAATGGGCAGCATGGGAACTCACTCCCCACAGGGCTGTGGCCGTGGGTGGCCGAGCTGCCTTTGGAATGTGGTGGACGGAGCTGTGATTTATAGCAGGGCATGGAATATGCCCACAGTTCGTGGACCCTGCAGCTTGGGAGGCGGGAGGGGGTGACCTTTAGTGCGCAGGCATGGTGCGGAGAGGCTGGCAGCCCCTGGCTTGGCCAGGCGGGCCGACTGTGCCCTGATTTGCAAAGAAATGAAAAGATGGAGATAATTGCCTTGTGAGAGATGGAATGGCCTGAGAACACAGATAAGTTTTCTCCCCTCATCTTGTGCGGGCTGGAGGCTGCCACTCTAGAAGGGGCGCGATAAGGGCCCAGAAGCCAGAGGCCACTGTAATGGGCCAAGCACATTAGGAGTTCTGCAGTTTCTTCCCCCGCCCCAGGGCGCGTGTGATTTCTCTCCAGCCCCACCATCAAGAGGGTGCAGAGGCAGGACAGTCTTTTGACCCTGATTAATGTTCCCTACAGCCCTCCGTAGAGCTATTTTTCAGGATTTGTAGCCTGAGGCTTCCTGGGCAAGGAGAAAGTAGAATTTATATTAGGGTGGTGGAGCCCGGCCTCAGAGGACGTTCACAGCGGCTCATCTTGCTGCGGGAGGCGACACCAGCGCCCTTTGATTTATCCCAGTGGGACAGGCATGGGGCAGGATCTCCTTGCTGGCCCTGGGACTTTCTGTCCTGCTCCTGCAGTCAGGGGAGCGGCCTTTTGGAGATTAAGAGCTGTGAATTTATTTTTTTCCTAAGTTGTTTTTCTTAGTACAGCGAGATTAGAGAATGCTCAACATAAACCCAGCCCCTGGCGGGATTGCTGGAGGGCAGGAGGCTTCATCAAGGCAGAGGATGAAGCCTCTTAATTATGGGGGCTGCTCCAAGCTCTGCTTTTCATCTCACACCAATCAGAGCCCGGCAAGGCTGGTGAACAGAGAGGGGCTGGAGCCCGGGAGCCAGCAAGAGCAGCAGGCTGGACGATGACCTTGATGTGTGTCCCGTGTGTGCAAACTTGGCTTTTCACAAATAGAGGACTCTGTGAGAGTGTATGCGCATGCACGCATGCACATGTGCATCCTGTAAGTAGAAGCTAGAAATCTCTCTTTGCACCCACACACAGGAAAGCCTCGGGTTGGGGTTCAAGTCGAAAGCACCTTTTCATGCAGCAATTTCTAGTCTGTCCCTGCCTGCAGCCTGAGCTATTGCCTGAGCCTCAGTGCCCGCCTTGTACCAGCTCCTGCACGTAGGCCTGGTGCTGATGGGGCAGCCCCAGAAGGGGTCATTGAGTTGCTCTCAGATGATATCATGGGCACCCGCTGTGTCTTAGGCCTGCAGACATGTGTGCAGTGCTCACACTAATGCCCCGAGCAGTGTGATCTGCTGTCGGGATGGGTCTCTGACAGGCAAGACACAAAACATGTGGCTGGGGACACTGTGGCTGGGGACACTAAGGCTGGGGACAGAGGTGAGGATGTGGCAGATGAGCCCCTGACCTCATGATGTGTGTGTTTGTGAGCTTAGGTGGCATGGTACAAGGGGAAGGAAATGCCTGTGTGGATTCCAAGGCCCAGATGGAGGAGCTGAGGCCACATCTTGGAGATGATTCTAAGAGAGGAACAATTTCCAAAGTAGGAGCTACGGGTACAAAGACCCTTTCTGTGCCTCCCACCTAGGGCCCACCCAGGCATTACCAATCCCTGAAAGGTTCTTGCCCTAGTATAGATTATTGTACATTATGTCGGTGGTCTAACATGGTAGAAGACCAAAGCAAAAATGTTTACCTTCAGGACCACCTCCTCCTGCTTCCCCTTCAGCCTTGATTACAACTTCCTTTCCCATGCATGCGAAGAGAATTCCCATCAGTTCCTCACATGTCATCAATGCCCACCCCGAGTGCCACTTCCGATTAGAGGTCATATAACCCTCTGCCCCCTCTGTGTCTGTCGGAGGAGAAAGCCCAACCCCCAGGGGTTGTAGGCTCCTCTCCATCCTCAATAAAGGCCACTTTCTCTTTCCTTTTGCTTCTCTATTGCATCAGGAAACCCTAACAGTCACCATGGCAACTTTTCCCAGGGCCATCTTCTCAGCAGGTACTCTAAGTAGTCACTGTCGTTGGTCCCCAGTGCTTTGGGAGGAGATTCCTTGCAAGGCCCTCAAAATAGGGTCTGACTGCTGCCACCTCTGCACCAGTTAAAGCTGTAGGGAAGGAAAGGCTCCCTGGGAAATACAGGACAAACAGAATACAGGCGCCAGGTTCGTGGACCACGCCATGGGGTCCAAGATTTTGACACAGTCTGGAGGATGGGGCAGGGAGCAGGAGGGAGGCAGGGGCAGCAGGGTCTTTGCACAGATGGAGTGCCAGGTCGTAACTGCTAGTCCTAGGGAAGAGGCCATCTGTTTGTGTATCTGCACCCTGGCCCTTGCATGTGTGTTGGTCAGTGTCAGCAGCTGGGCCTGGCCAGGTGTCAGCTGTCCTGGGATCCAGGCTGGACTCCACAGGTGCTGGTGCTGGGGATGGTGGGGTCCCAAGCCAAAAGGCAGGGGCCTTCCTGTGATGTCTGCTCCGCCTGCAGGGCCGATCCAGGCCAGCGCAGAAGCCCCGAGTTAGGAGGAAAGATCCTTTGCCATGATGCCAGAGTCCCTTGTGACACCAGATGGCAGGCATTGAAGGTCCTCAGTGTCAGAATCAAGCAGTGCACACAAAGGCTAAAGACACAGGTTGACGTGGACCAGGCCTTGTGTCTTGATGTGGACTTGACTAGGGGTAGGGGTAGGGGTAGGGGTAGGGGTAGGGGTAGGGGTAGGGGCAGAGCTTTCCTAGCTGCTCTTGTGATCTCTGTTCACCCAGCAGTGTCATGAGAAGAGGTGTGGGGGGGTCTCTTGGGAGGCTGACATGAGCCGAGATGCACTGGGACTGTTTAGAACTGGGACATGGCATGTTTACTCATGGGAGTGTGTCTGTGGAGTTACCTCATGACACCAGTGTCCTGTGGAAGCCAGTCTTCCAAATGCCTTCCAAGGCGTTCTGTGTTGTCCATTGCTGCTCCATGGGGCAAAGTCACTCTCGCCTGTTTCCTCTGACATCACCTGCTCCCTGATGTCACCCATCCTCTCATGAGTTATCTGTCCCTGTGATACTGATAGAGGGGAGTGAAACACCCAGCCTACTAGGTGTTCAGTACAGGTTCGTGTTCTCTAAAATCAAAGAATGAATTTTAGGAAAAATGGTGGTTAAGAGTAGAATATATTTATTGAGAGAAAGAAGGCATCTGTCTGAGAGAGCTTCTGTCTTCTGTCCTGAACGGGTTGTCAAAGACTCTGTCTTTTCTAGGGACTTTTATAGAGTAGAACCATGAGGTGAGACAGGTCTAAGATGGGGAAAACATGGGAGCTCGCGAGGCAGGCAGACATGAGGTGAAACAGAACTATGGTCAGCCAGTAAGATTAATTGTTGAGGCAAAATTGACCAAAGCAAGGACAAATAGGGAAGCGAGTCACATAGCAAGTGGGCAGGCTTAAAGAGCAGTGACTTCCTGTAGGGGGTTGAGATGGTGACTCCTGGCTTCCTCAAAGTGATCAATACCTAGTTAGAATACCAATCCCTGATGTTTATACTTAGAGTATGACTGCATTTGCTTTGCCTTTTGTCTTGAGATCTGGCCCACAGTGGGAGGTGTCTGCCTCCTCCAAGGTTACAAGGTATCTGGCCTTCTGCACTGGTTCCTTTGAGGGACCAGCCCTGTCTGGCTGCCTATATTTCTAACTAACTTGCTGCTCGTGACAATCACCCACTTCTTCTGATGTCACCTGCTCAGTCCAGCCTCTTGGTGGTTTGTTGTGCTGTCTCCCACCCAGAATGCCCTTCCTCTGCCCCCTGACCTTTTTATTCTCTGCCATCTAGGTGCCATTCACTCCATGGCCTTTCACAACCCTATCCAAGACTGGGTCTCTAGTCACTTGCTGCTTTGGGTCCCCTCCAGTGGCCTGCAGCTAAGGATGTATCATTTCTTTGTGCCCCTCACAGCATCGTGCACGTGTGTGCCTCTGCTCAGTTCTGGCCATGCTGGTATGTGGCCCTGCTGGGCCCTGTGGGCAGAAACGAGACACCTCTTCCAGAACCTTGTCCCCCCAGCCCCACAGGTGCTGCCAGGGAAGAAATTTCCACCCCTCTGAGCTTTGCCCCCTTGCTCTGCTCCCTAATATGCAGGGAGACAGGACGAGAGGGAAGGCAATTGGCTGATTTATTTACATGTTCTCTTCCTTTGAAATGATTCAGGGGCATTTTCTTATTTAATTATTAATGCCCTAAATCAAACAGTGCCCCCTCCGTTAACCTCTGTCACTCCAGATGGAGTCGGCCTAATAACCACTGTGGCAAGATTGATTTCCCCTCAGTCAGCTCATAAGCATATGTCTTTGGGGTCTGTCCTCTGAGAACCTCGGGAGGTCCCATGGCAGTGAGCGAGGAGGCGTTGTTCCCACGAGGTGACAGCTTCTTTCAGCCTGCTTTTCGGTCCTCCTGAATGAAATGTCTGAGACCAGCTGAAATCCTCTCCTAATAGTCAGTTTCAGAAGCTGGGGCTCAGCCCTGTCGTTGGGGTGCTCACGGTGGTGTCAGGAAGATAAAGCAGACAGGAGGGACAGCGTCAGTGCAGGTGATGGAGACCTCACTGGAGGGTGTGGCCCTAGCTCTAGCCACCGACTGTGGCTGCCTGGGACCCAAAGCAGGGCAAGAAGGTGACATCTGCATATGCAGAGATGAGAGCACAGGATGGTCAGCCGGGCAAGAGGAGTGGTGTGAGCAGGACTCCTAGGGGAGAGGCAGCAAGATCGAAGCCCTGCCCCTGCAGGGGGACAGGAAGGATGCATCTTGGGGAGCTGATTGTGTGGATGGAGCCCAGGGCCTTGCTCGTGTCTGCCAAGTGCTCTACCATGGTGCCACACCCCAGCCCAGCACCTCATTTAGACTGGGCCAGGATCCAGGAAAGAGCCCAAGAGGATCCGAGGAATCTCCTCTTCTGCCTCGAGCACTGGCGTCCTTCCTTATCTGCTCATAGCCTCAGAGGTAGCTTTGGCCTCAAATGGGGAGTTGTGATTGGTGAAGTCCAGGTGTGAATCCTGGGTGCCCCCGCCCTGTGAACCCAGCCACTGTCACACTGGTGGAACTGGGAGGTCAGAAGCAGGGGCTCAGGCTGTCAGTCCTAGTGCTTCTGCCCTGGCCGTGGCCGGGGCTGCCCACTCCACCCAGTCCATGTCCTGTTGCTCATGCTGATCCCCATCACCTTCTCTCTGCCCAGTCTCTGGGGATCTCACTCCTAGGGGTGTCAGATGAACCCTCCTGTCCAGCCCTGACTTAGAGAGAAAGCTTGCTTGCTTGCCTTCCTTCCCTCCTTCCTTCCTTCCTTCCTTCCTTCCTTCCTTCCTTCCTTCCTTCCTTCCTTCCTTTCTTTTTTAATGGAGATTTAGAAAGACTTCTCAAATTACCACAGTGATCTAAGGCAGCATGCCACTCTGTCACCGAAGGTTGAAGTGACTAGAAGCTCCACCCTGACTGATCTAGGTGATCTCCTCTCTTGATGCTTGAGGGGTCTGAAGCTGTCCCCAGGGTTTCCCGGGGAGAGCCAGAGCTGGCCAAATCACAGGTCAGGGCTGCGTGAGGCGATTGCTACAGGCTCACATTCAGACTCCATGCCTGTGGGGGCGCTGTGTTCACCCCTCCTTTCTTCATTCCACGCCTCATCAGCCTCAACCTCCCCGCAAGGGCATGTCCGGCCCCTCCTGAATCTCCCAATGCTCCAGGGTGCGACCACCAGTGTCCTCTGCAACCAGTATGTTGTGCACGCTCCTCTGTGCTTGGTGGTTGCTGAGATGCCAAGAGTCTCAGAGGCCAGGGCCGGAGATGAGTGAGCCAGGGACACAGAGTGGCCAGGTCTTGTGGACTCTGCAAATTGCACAGGAACACACACGTGGCCTTCTCTTGCCTAGCAAGTGGAAGGATGCATTTGAAATCTTGCTACATCTGCATTTAGCTAGATGATCTCTGGTTTTCAAATAGAAAGTTAGGCTTCATTCATCATTAATCTGGACCCCCGTGGTTAGACAGAATTTGTGACAATTTGTTTATCTTTCAAGGAGTGGCTGGGAAACAGTTTAACAAGATTATTGGGGTGCGGAGGAGCGTGTTTAACCTTTGGGAAGAAAGAAAATCCATGTAACTGGGCCCTGGGCAGAAATAGAGGTGGGTGCAAAATACCCGCCACTCCTCTCTGTCCGCCAGGGAGGGTAACTGTCCCTCATCTGGAAATGCAGAGCTAATGGACTTGGTCCCCAACCATTTCAAGCCTGGGGCCTCTTTCCAATGTCAAAATATTTTCTGTTATGCCCCTGCCCCTAGCTATTAGAAACTACATTTTTTTTTGTATGTTGTAGGTTGAGAAGAAAAGTTATTCTGAAATTCAGTTAATCTTTTCAGTAAACAGCATCCCAATAGCATCACCACGCACATGAAAAATTGTGCTATCTCTGTGAGTCATGGTGTTCGTCTGGTTAATAAAAGACCCTGGGACTGGTGAGCCTTAGCTCCTTTGGGGGGCCCCCACCTGCCCCCCGTGACACCAAGGTCGGCGACCTGCCCGTGAACTGGCATCTGCTCTCCTGTTGGGGGGTGGAGCCCTGGCTTGCTACAGCAGGAAGGGTCACCTCAGTGACTCCCACTGGGTTCTCTGTCTTCCTCGAGGAGCCCCCAGGGGTCCCCAGGCAGGGACTGAGGGGTTGGCACCTGTGCAGGCACGTGGGTCACCTACCACCCGCTGTTACTTTGGGGGCCTGCATCACATCTGCAAGTGGCTCTCTTAGGGCTCCTTACTGAGCTCAGCCTCTTCCCACAGTGGGAATGAGGGAGTACCCTCGATGACTGCATGGCTCTAGGTAGCAGGCGGGGGTCTGAAGCCAAGGGCAAGGCTTGTCCAAGATGCTGCAGAGGGACAAGGAGAACACTGCCATTAAACAGGTTGGATCCAGGGTTCCTGGGTCAAGGATGGATACCCTGAAACTATAACCAGGTTGGCGCACGTGGGCATGTTTCTGGGGAGATGGCCTATAGCTTTCATGCGATTCTCAAAGGCATTCCCAGGCTAAAATCCCTCCAGAACTCCTGGCTTAGAGTTTCGACTTTTCCCTGACTCAGGCTTCCTCTCTCTGGTGGCTGGGATCCAACCGGTGAGCTGTTGCAGTGTTAGTCAAAACCCACGAGTGTGAAATATCAAAGGCTCATTATGCCACAGCGATGGAAACCTTGCTTAGTGGGCCAGTCCCCCACTTTGGGGGAGAAGGCTCTGTGCCAAACAGAGTCGGGGACAAATGGCAGAATAATGACAGTGTCCCTTTGGTTCTCCTGCACAGGGTCCCCATGGCGCTCCCTGAGGCCGGCCTGGCTGTCTTCTTCCTCCTGCAGATGGCCTTCACCCTGAACCCCGAGGACCCCAACGTGTGCAGCCACTGGGAGAGGTAAGACACGGGACTCGGCTGGCTCCCAGGGACTCACCCTGAGCCTGGTGGTGTGGGGACAGAAGTAATCAGGAGAAGGAGAAGCTGTCCACAAGGGGCTTTGGTCCAGCTTGGGATCAGCTCAGATGCTGGGGACAGGCACTAAGTTGTGCAGATTGACCGAGATGCAGTGCTTCGGAAGGTGGGCAGGCAGCGTCTGCAGCTGCAGTGGACAGCGTCCTGTCCCACGCCTTCCCGTGTTTGCATGTCCCGCCCACCTTGTAGTTTTATAGTCAGAGGAGCCCAGTCCCTGTGCACAGCCAGCTGTGGTCCCAAGTGTCTTGCTATGCAATGCAGGGATGCCAGGCCTGGTCTCCAGGACTGGTACCCTTGTGGCGGTGGTCTGGCAGGGCAGGGGGCCGCTGGGGAAGAGTGATGGAGAATGTGGCGGAGAGGGGTGGCATCGTGGCTGCAGTGCCAGCTCCTAGGGAGTGGCCTGGGTTCCTGCAGATGGTCTGACTTTGAAGCACAAGGTTAAAGTATTGATTTTGGTGAGCAGAAAGACAGTGACCAGAGACCCAATCAGGAAAAACCGAATTAAACCCTGGAATTGATTGGCTATGCTGACCAGGACATCTCTGCCACTTAGATGCTAATAAATCAAATGAATAAAATTAAGACGAAGGCCTGACGGGGGAGGCGGATGGGAGAGTGGGGAGGAACACTGGAGGTCCGAGCTCTGTGCGTGTAGGGGTGCATGGCTGGCTTCGACAGAGGACAGTTCCCCATCTGCAGTGGCCCCAACACTTGTGCCCACACAGGCCACCTCTAGTGACCAGGTGCTCTAGGAGGAGTCCTGAGAAAATCAGTGACACAGGAGAAGACAGATCTGAGATGGGAAGCCCTCAGTGCCCTCCAGTCCGGATCTGTCCACTGCTGGCTGCGTGACTTAGAGGGAGCATCTGAACCCCTGTGAGCCTGCATCTGGCCCTGGTAGTCAGGAGGAAGATTGTTATTACTTCCCAGGCACATTGGGGGGTTCAGGGGCACCAGTCGCACAGACCATAAAGCTCAGTCATTATTTTCTTCCCGGCAGTCTTGGCTGCAGAAGTCATCATGGACTTCTGTGCACATAGGGCTCACTGGGGTGCAAGTTCTTGGGGTCCTGGCCCCCAAGATTTCAATCCAGTATTGCATTTATGATAGGCCTTGCTTGATTCCGAGGGTCCCCAGGCCCCTTACTGATCCGGTTCATGGGGATTCACACTTTCTTTGCCAGCGGGTCGGGGAGGTGTGCAGGCAGACTCCACGGTCCTCTCTGGCCTGGATAAGACTGGTGCTTCCTGGCCCTGTCTGCCTGACAGCCTGGCCCTATATTGTCCCCTGGTCTGCCTGCCCCAGGCTCCAGCCCTGTCCCTCTTCTGCAGAGAGACTTCTCTGCAGGCAGAGCCCGTGGCCACTGTTTCTTCTCTGGGTCCCCTTTGTACTCGGGGGGCTAGAGCCAGAGTCACAGCCTTGGTGGGAGCACAGGGAGTGAAACAACAGTGTCCTCGAAGCCTGGGGAGCCCCTGGCTTCTCCTGCCCCAGGGTGGTACTTGCTGATGACAGGGTGCCAAGTGCTAGTAAGCACGACAATCCAGAAGCCCACTCAACCTGTTTCTGTGAGACCACACCCCAGCCTGAGCCTGAGACAGCTCAGGAAGAATTTCCTGGCTGGACTAGAGCCTCGTCGGGCTCCTCAGGTAGTGTGCCCCTCCACCTTAAAACCCGGTGTAGCGTGAGGGCTTCCCCTGGCTGGTAGAGCTTGGCCTGACAAGATTAATCGGGCCCCTCATTAGCGTGTTGCTAAAGCACACGCTTTGGGCTATGGACTCAGTACGAGGTCTCACACCAGATTTGCTCCTCTCAGGGCATCCTGCAGAGCCGGGTCTGTCCCCCAGGGTGCCCTGAACCCTCTGCTGGGTATCCACAGCCCCTGCAGTCCCAGGAGGGGGCCGAGTCCCAGTGCTTCAAGGTGGGGACCCATTCTGCAGGGAGATATTGCTTTCTGTCCTCTGCCGTGCTTGGGGAGGAGGTATCCTTTGGTGCCTAGCACGGGAGGTAAACTGCTGCCTGCCGTGTGGTGATGAGGGCCAGTGCGTATTAAATGCTGCTGTGTACCTGGTAGGCATTTAATACGAATTGCTCAGTTTATCTTCCACTGCTCTGACAGATGGATACCATTATTCTGTTATTGCCCTTCTTGAATCTTTGTAGTAATCACATGAATTTCCTCATAATATTTATCGTGGATTTACAGGCAGGGTCTACAGAAGTTAAATAACATGTCTAAGGACAGCTGCTAACAAGGCGCAGGCTTCAATGTGGCCTTGCGTCTCTGGGCCCCTGGGCCAGGGCTGTCTGACCCCTTCATGCTCCTGTCTCTGAGCGAGACACTCAGCAGATATCACCAAGCATCTCTGACTCACAGAGCTAAAGTGGCCCATGGGAAGGTGCTGCTGTGCCTCAGTTTCCCTAAACCTGGACAGAAGCAGGACTCTGAGCCACATCTCCAGTGGGCTGGCTGCTGGGAACACTGACAGTCCTCAGTCAGTTCTCGGGGGTCAGATAGACTTTTCTACTCCCCAGGATGCTGAGCCTTGCTGATGGTTCCTGGGCTTCTGCTGGGTTCCTGACCTTTGACCTTTCAGGCCTCCGAAAGCCTGACGAGGACCCACCTGTGCCCAGCCACGTAGCAAATGAGCTGACAGTTTCCTCAGGCAAAGCAGACGGGCTTTTATAGCCTGGCCCTGGCCATCTGGCCCAGGCCGGGGCACCTACTGGGAATGCGCTGAGTAATACCAACTGACTTAAAAATTAACTCCCGAGATCTCAGCCGAGGTGTTCTGCAGCCTGCCCAGGGGCAAGTGCACACTTCGGCATGTGGGCCTCAGTGCCGTTCCATGTCACCCTGCCGGGTCGGCGGGGACAAAGGCTTATTTTAGTGACGCTGAGATCTGCTTTCCTGTGGCTTCCACCTGCCGGCCCAGGTTTATAGCAAATAGGGAGATGACAAAGATCTGTCTTTGGGGTGCAGATCCTCTGCGTGTCCCGACTACACTGTAACAGATCAGACTGTGGCTAGGGAACTTGGGGTGTCGCTTACGCTGTCCGACGCTTCACTTCCTCATCCGCAGAGTGAGACTCACAATCCCACTTCCACTGTAAGATCGCCAGAGAGCTAAGGGGCTAAGGAGCTAAGGTATTTAACATTAGAGTACTAAATAAATAAGAACAGTTACTGATACCACTTTGTGACCTGGGCAAGCTGCCACTCTGTGCCTCAGTCTCTTCATCTATACAAGGGGCCACTTGCTTCCTAGAGTAGCTGGGACTAGAGACCTGGGCCACAGTGCCTGCTAATGCAAAATATTTTAAAACTTGTTGGCTCTGCCTTTCAGAACCAACGCAGAGCAAACCTAACCCTTCCTTTACTCATTCTCTGTTGAATGAACCAATGAATAGAATTTTAGAAAATCAGCTGAGCCTAAGGCCAAAGGGCAGTAAAGCCTGCGTCCTGGGTCCGGCCTGGGGTGGGGTGGGGTTTGCACCCGGAGGCAGAGCACCCGAGCCTGGCCCGGGGCTATGGGCCAGGTGAGCACAGCAGGGGACTTCAGCGTGGCCTGTCCCGCGCTGACCCGCTGACCGTGGCTTGTGTCTCTGGTCTGCTCCACAGCTATGCTGTAACCGTCCAGGAGTCGTACGCACACCCCTTCGATCAGATCTACTACACACGCTGCACGGACATCCTGAACTGGTTCAAGTGCACCCGGCACCGGTGAGTAGGGCTCTCGGGTGCAGGGGCCAGGGTGGGAGGTTGGGAAAGACCCTGCTATGAGGGGCTGTCCACACCCCTGCTGCTCTGTCTGCATACGAAACGCTGGAGGAGCCTGTGACGGGGCCCAGGGTGCTGAGCACACCCTCGGATGTGACCGATGATCCCAGTGCATAGAGCCCTTGGCCCCATGGTGGTGACCATGGAAATACACCTGCTTCTGGGAGGCTGTCTTTACTTCCATCTCCCTTTTTCATTCCCCTGGTCACCTAAGCAGTCACCTAAGGTCACCTCGCAAGTAAACCATTCGTCTTGGAATCCTTGTCTAGGGTCTGCTTTTGGAGGCAAAAACCTGAGGCAGCTGCCCTCAGAGCAGATGTGGCCCCGTGCCAGGGCATCTGGCTTGGAGAGTAGAGTGTTAAGACTGCCATTCAGTACCTTGACCACGTCCCTTTTAGCAGTGCTCAACACAAACAACCGTACCTGATAATCCTGTGCCTTTATCTGAGCCTTCCTGCAGTGTGTGATGTGCTTTCATGTCATGGGGGAGTCAGGAGAGAAGGGGTAGGGATAATCCTGGGAAGCCACTTGGTTTTGGGATTACCAGTGTTCTCTGCCTGACATGCAGGGTCCAGTGAGGTCAGGACTGTGACAGTGCTTTGAAAAGTGCAAGGGAGATGAGGCAGAAGGTGTTTAGGTATGAGATACATGTGAGGTAGCATTATTACCTGGGAGGTGAGAGTAGCAGAAGAATAAATAAGGAATAAGGGTAAGGCCACACGGTGGGGCCCTTTTCTCTGATGCTAAACATCTGTGTGGATTCCGGTTTTCTCTTCTGCTGCTT
>PVJX010041967.1:0-14401 GCA_004027295.1 Dolichotis patagonum
AACTGCATTCATGAGATTTTGGGGTCAAGATAACTTTAGGTAACATCTTTCTCAAGCCTTTCATTAGTGTCATTGAGAGTACTTATCATGGCCTATTAACATGTACATTACTCCTGAGACAAGTGAATGGGACAAGACCAGACTTTGCAGATAGGGTCTGCATTCCTGAGACTTTTTTTTTTTTGGCATAATCGTTCTTATGGAGGGTATTTTTTTTAGGCGGCAGGCTGATAGGAAACTTAAACATTAACCAAATTCCAATGAGGGTGTGTTTTTAGCATTCTTTTGCCCTATCTGGTCTTTAAACAAGAATCCAAAGAAATGACCCAGGCGTGGTGGTGCACTTCTGTAATCCCAGCACCTGGGAGGCAGAGGCAGGAGGACCATTGCAAGTTCAAGACTGGCCTAGGCTACAAAGTGAGCCCAAGGCCAGCTTGAACTGCACAGTGAGACCTTGTCTCCAAAAGACAAAAAAAAATAATAATAATCCAAATAATAATCCAACCAAATGATATACTCTAAATGCCTATTACTAAAATTGTTGGATTGTGACATACTAGATATAGACATGATGGAGAGGATGAAATACTATCTGGAGATACTAGAATTTATTTTATGTTCAGAAAACAGATTGCACTGGTAGTTACCCCCAGTGGGGAAGGATGAATGTATTCTATATATGGAAATGAGGAAGTTCAGGGATATTTAGATAACTAGGGGTTTAGAAGTACCAGTTTGCTAATTGTTTCCTGTGTCTATTTTTTCTTTGTATTTTTTAGTAACAAAACCCTTTTCCCTGGATGGGAGCTCCTCACATGGCCACTTAGCAATATAGTGCATTTTCCAGTACTTTTTGAAAGTAGGTATAGTCATCTGTCCAAGTTTAGGCCAATAGGTTGTAAGCAAAAATGATGTATATTTGTCCCTGTAAAGATTAAGTTGTTGCCTTGAATCCTTGAGTTTTCTTTGCACTAGTTGGAAAATGGCAATGATTTGTACAATCCCTTGGGCCCCAACAGTGATACTGAAGCTGGTGAAGCTTCCCACCAGCTTAGGATCCTACATGTCCTCATGGTATAGAGCTGCCCTCCAGACTCCAGACTGTTATATAAGAAAACAATGCACTTCTTAGCCAGGCATGGTGGTATTCTACTGTAATCCCAGCACTCGGGAGGCTGAGGTAGGAGGATCGTTGCAAGTTCAAGACCAGCCTGGACTACAAAGTGAGCCCAAGGCCAGCCTGAACTGTCCAAAAAGACAAAAAAAAAACACTTCTTTTTATATTTTCACAGAATTGGAAAGAAAACTCAGGGCCATGAGCAGGCTGAGCAAGAGATGTAACCCTGAGCTACATCCCCAGGCCCTATACTTCTATTTTATATAAGGTATTTTTCTTTGGGTTTCCTCTGACAAATCAGTTCTGCTTATACCTTAACTATATACACAGATGTGTTATAGAAGAACAAAAGCCAAATAGAAAGGTGAGGGTGAAGAGAAAGCAATTGTTAGCCTTAATAAGTAAGCTTAGGTGCCAGGATTTTATAAATCATTGTAGAAGGCCCAGGCAAAATGTGATAATATTGATGGTGATGGGGAAGCTGATGAAATGGCTTCAGCTACCTTCTGTATGATTGTTATAATTCTGTATCATTCAGTGTAACTGTCTCTAGACTTCCATATCAAGATTTCCAAGGGCTGGCTAGAATCTATCTCTGAAGGCTTAATAAATTCTTCAACCTATACATTTCAAGTTTATCCATACCCAGAACTATGCCAAACCAATCTGTGGACTAACTTAGCAATCACACACCCTTGATCCTAGCATCACACACTTAATCCAGCATCTCATATTCTAGATCCAGCCATATTTGAAAAATCTCACCTAATATTTCATGAGGCTTTGGGGAAACATCTAGACACAAACCATAAAACTCCTGTATTCTCTATTCTGGTTAAGACTGCACACTTCATTAATAGCCCTTCATCCACTTATAAGTAGAAACTAGTATCAAGAACTGATTCTTCACTTATTGCCATGTAATTTTTCATAAAGGTCACCTGTTTCCGTGTTTTGCCCAGTATTCTCATTGCCTGTGCCTTGATTCAGGCCTTCATTATTTCTTACCTTGAATGTTGCAGTCTCCCCTCTTTAAGTGGTTTCTTTGATTTTTTATCTCTCCCATGTCTCTTGCTGCTCTCAATGCTTTTTTTTCAAAGCACAAACATGACCATATCACTTTCCTTGGCAATATACCTTTTCCAATTTTTTTAAAGCCAAGGGGCCTAGAATCACTACAACTCTCATCCCTTCTGTGTACTTTGCAAGCCTGTCGGTGCACTGTGCTTTCTAAGCACACTGAGCCTTTATAGGCAGTGTCATTATGCCTGGAACATCTTTATCCTCTCTCCACTTAATTGACTCCTATTCAGCCTTCAAAGTCCATGGAGTCCATATAAGTCAATGGACTTGCTTCCCAGAATCCTTGGCTCATTTTCATAATTATTTCCACCTTGATGTTTGATAAGTGTATGAACAAAAGATGGAATACTAAGAACTAAATCCCAAAGAACACATCCAGCATAAAGGCAGAAAATTTTGAAAGTGTAGGGTTTTATTTGAGACAAGGTCTTGCTGTGTAGTTCAGGTTGGTCTTGGAGACACCCAGGCTGGCCTCAAACTCACAGAAATCCTCCTGCCTCAGCCTCCTGTGTGCTGGGATTATAGACATGTGCCACCAACCACATCTGGCTAAAAGTGTAAAATTTTATAACTAGAAAAAGAGTTTATAGATTTTAAAGATCATCTAAATGTGTTTATAGATGAGGATCAGACTTTTTTTTTGAGACAGGGTCTCACTATACAGTTCAGACTTTTTTTTGTCTTTTTGAGACAAGATCTTACCGCACAGTTCAGGATGGCCTTGAAATCATTTTATAGTCCAGACTGGTCTCAAACTTTCAAGATCCTCCTTCCTCAGCCTCCTGTGTGCTGGGATTACAGGCATGCTTCACCATGCCAGGCTAAGTATATTCTTGGCTTTTGCGGGGCGGGGTGGGGGTGGTATCAGGAATTGAACTCAAGGCCTTGAACATGCAAAGCAGATTCTGTGCTGCTGAACTACATCCCCAGCACTTTCAGGCTGGTCTTGAACTCACCATGTAGCCTAGGCTGGCCTCAAACTCATGGCAGTCCTCCTGTTTCAGCCTCCCAAGTTGAATCAGACACATTAAATGACAATCCTAGAATCAGGTAGCAGAACTGAAAGTAAGGTATGGGTTTGCTAGTTTAGTTTCTGGTGCTATTTTTCCTACTTCTTGCTGTAAATTCATTAGAATATTTTAATTACATTTTTTGATAGCTTGAATGTAAAAGTTTATATGCTTAAGCTTGCCAATTATACTTCAAATCAGATTTTAAATGATCAAAAGGTCAGCATGATCTTATTACAGAGATAATTTTTCTAAATTACAAGCCAGCCTTCTCTCAAAGAGACTAATAAAACCTTGTGTACAGAGGCTGCAGGTAGCTTAACTGTACAGCACTTGCTCACATGGTCCAGGTCCTAGGATTCACTCCCAGTATAAGAAAGAAAGAGAGATAGACAAAGACAGACACAGAGAGACAGAGACAGAGACAGAGACACGGAGATCCTGTGTATCTACCAATATGGACATTGAAAACCAAAAATCATATAATCCAAAGATTCAAAATACTATTTTTTCTCCTACCCTAGGAACCCTTTGACAGTCTTGCTTCTCAGAATAATGTTTTTGAATTCAAAGACATCATACAAAGCAACACAAAGAAAAACAATTATATTAAAAATATGGTTATTACAATATTAAAAATTATACATGTATGATAGAATGCTATATTTGCTCCTTCACTTAATCTATAACTTAGCAAGATCTAGTGGGAGTCTAATTTTGAAGTGACAATAAACACAAATGATATTTCAAGACATCTGCAACAATTGTCACATGCTATGAAAGTATTTGTGATTTTTATTGGTGATAAGTTACAGGACTCACTAACATGACTATAATTTGATACTTGCATTTGCATTAAAGAAAACATTTGCTTTTAAGGCAGAATTATATTTCTTTTTAAAAGTTTTTATTTTTGTTTGTTCGTGTTTTCAGTACGTAATGATTACATTCATTGTAGGGAAATGGTGCGTGTACACTACACACCTCAATTCTTGGTTTGTTTTTTTTTGAGACAGGATCTCACTATGCAGTTCACACTAGCCATGAACTCACTATGCAGTCCAGGCTGGCCTCAAACTCATGGAGATCTTCCTTCCTCAGCCTCTCGCGTATGAGAGTTACAGATGCAAGCCATCATACCTTAATCTTTTGCTTTGTTTTGTTTTTTTAGGAAACATTTGATTTTGCTAGTGAAAATGAGGTGGGAATATATTTATTTTTCAGATTCACTAATCTATTAACCTCAGGTTAAGAATCCTTGGGTTTGGCCAGGCATGGTGGCACATGCCTGTAATCCTAGCACTCAGAGGCTGAGGCAGGAGGACGGAGGCTGAGGCAGCAGGATTACTGTAAGTTCAAGTTTGAGGCCAGCCTGGGCTACACAGTGAGTTCGAGGCCAGCCTGAACTGCATAGTGAAACTCTGTCTCAAAAAAAAAAGTCCTTGGATTCATTAAATCTCTTCATTTTAAAATGAGGGATCTTTTAGTTAGGCATGGTGGTGGATCCCTGTAGTCCCAGGACTAGGGAGGCTGAGGCTGGAAGATCACTGTAAATTTGAGGCCAGCCTGAGCTACATAGTGAATTCAAAGCCAGCCTAAACTACAAAACAAGACCCTGTCTCAAAACAATGAAAATGTGAAGTATCTTTTATCTGACATACATAAAATGAGCTAAAGTAAAATTAATTCAAAGAAAACTATTGGCTTGATTCACATCTTAGGGACTTCCAGGAAGATGGTGGAGTAGTAAGCAGCAGAGAAAACAGCCTCTCTGAGAGACGCCATCTAGATGTGGGAATATTACACATCATGAGAAAGACAAGAAGGAAGTGGGACCCTTGGACCAAGGAAGAGTCTGAAGTCTAAACTGAAGCCCGCAGAGAGAGTAAAAAAACATCACTGAAGAAGAAGGCAGTAGCTGGCAGCACCTTCACCTGGAGCTGGACTCTGTGTGAGGGCAGCTGTTGGAACCTGGGGATGCGAAGTCATGGTGACGGTGGCAGCTGGCGACCCCAGAGGCCTCTGTGGAGAAACTTGGCAGTGGAGGAAAGCTGCAGACTGGAGGACTGTGCTGACTAGTGGTGGGTGCAGAGGAGTTGGTCCTCCCCCAGAAGGGAGCCATTGACCACGAGCTGTTTTGGAGTCGGGCTGCATAAACCAGGAACCAGAACTGCTGCCAGCTTCCTCCAGTAGTTCCTAGCTGGGCACAGACCCGTGGAAATTTCTTGGACTCTGGCGAGCCCAGTGACTCTGGTCTTGGGGCAGGCCGGCTAAGGTTGTCTATTACTCTGGCATAAAGCAATTCCTGCCTTGTGGGGATACAGTGGCATGAATTGGGACACTGTCTCCATAGGCTGTCTACTAGTGAATCCAGAAAGAATCCTGGAAGTGGACTATTTTTGTTATCTTTTCTTTTCTTGTTTGTTTTATTCAGTTTATTTTTTATTTCTCTTTCTCTCCTATCCTTTTCTTTTTTATGAGTGTGAATATGGTTCCTAAAATTTTGGAGCTCTGGTTTGGTGGTCATAAAATTCCTCAGATGTTCTTTGTCATGGAAGTATCTTATTTCTCCATCAATTATTTTTTTATTGGTACCAGGGATCAAACTCACAACCGTGAACTTGCAAAGCAGGCGCTTATGCTGCTGAGCTAAATCCCCAGCCCCTTCTCCATCAATTTTGAAAGATAGTTTTGCAGGATACATTAATCTGGGTTGAAAGTTGTTTTCCTTTATAACTTGGAGTCATTCCAAGCTCTCCTTAAGAGTTTGTGCTGAGAAGTCAGCTGTTAATTCTGATAGGCTTTCCTTTATAAGTGATTTGTTTTTTTTTCCCCTAACAGCTTTTAAGATTCTATTCTTGTGTTGAATTTCTGGAATCTTGACTATGATATACGTGGATGGAGATTTTTTTGATCATTGCTAATTGGAGTTCTATATGCCTCACTGATTTGTATGGCAAATTCTTTTTCTCTACCAGTTAAGTTTTCTGTCACGATGTCTGTGAACATGTTTTTAATGTCATTTGTGGTACCTCCTGCTTGTTCATTGACTCCAATTAACCTTAAGTTGTTCTTTGTCTCACCTAGCAGCTGCTATCAGGGGTTACTATTCTATTTGCAGATAACATGAATTTCAAGCCAAGACTGATTCAGAGAAAGAAGGTGACTACATCCTGGTAAAAGGAATAATCCAAGAGGAAAAGAACAATCATAAATACATATTCAACAAATATCAGTGCACCCAGTTATATAAAACAATTATTAATCGACATGAAAAATCAAATAAGCCTTAATACAATTGTATTGGGAGACCTCAGTACTCCGCTGTCACAAAAAGACATATCAACTAGACAAAAAAAATCAATAAAAGTGGCCCTGAAGCAAGGCCAGCAGATTGCTTGTAGCTGCTGGTTTCAAAGAGGAACCTAAAGAGAATTCTTTCTGTGGTCTGTTGTCCATTTCAGAACTTTGGAAATGGAATGGTCAATTAATCAGAAAGAAAGAGCAGGTGAGTATAGCGGACTTCGGGGGGCCTACAGGGGAGAGACCCTAGCGCCTCGGGACCTGCACCGTGCAGTTGACTCGGGGTGCCAGGAGAACAAGGAGCTCCTCCCCTCTCTGGGGGGCGGCTGAGAGTGTGGCAGACTTTTGGCAGCCTGAAAGAGAGAGACCCTGGCACATTGGGACCTGCACCATGTGGTTGACTCGGGGTGCCGGGAGAACAAGGAACTCCCCCCCTCTCTGGGGGGCAGCTATGATCCTGCCAGCATGTGGGCTGAGAATCAGACATCTCCTGTCCCCAGCCCTGTGTCCCCACTCCCCCTCCTCCCTGCTTAGCAAGTGGGAGCCAGTGAACTACACATCTTGTGAAAAGATTGGCTATGTTATTTAGTGTGAGCTCTCCATATGCAAAGACTGGGGTGGTGAAATGCTTGCCTAGCATGTGTGAGGCCCTACATTCAGTCCTCAGCACCAAAAGTATTTTATTCACATGATTTCAGACTTATAGAAAAGATGCACAAATGTTAATACGTAAATATCTTTTCCTGTCCCTTAATCTCTGACCATCTGTCATCTATCTCTATCTGTACCCTTCTCTCTTATCAAAAAGAGTTAACTCAGATTCATACGATGCTGTTGTGTAACCTATATACCTGATTGAAATCTCCCCACTCATCTCAATAATGTCCCTTACATCAAAACAGAAGAAAACAAAAAGTTCCAAGATACGTGTTGCCTTCAGTTATCATGAATCTTTAGACTCCTTGCATCTGGAATAACTCCTGAGGCTTTCCATGTATTTTATGACACTGACATTTTTTGAAGAATGCAGGCCGGTTATTTTGCATATTGGGTTTCACTTTCACTTTGTCTGATGTTCTTCATGATTAGATTCACATTATGTGTTTTGGACAGGAATCCCACCGAAGTGAATGCTGAGTCCTCAGTGCTCATATCAGGAAGCATGCTATCCATTTGATTCTTTATTGACAGTGATAATTTTGATCATTTGGTTAAGCTGGTTTCTGCCATTACTGCAAAGAAATTGCCTTTCCCTTTGTAATTAACAACTTTCTTTGGAGAGATATTTTGAGATTCTGTAAATGTTTTACTAGTACTCAAACTTCCACTCACTGGTTTCATTGTGCATTAATGACTGTTGCTTCGATCAATTGACAGTTATGATAGCCACTAAATTGTGATTTTCATATTTCCATTATTCTTTCTACGTGTTTTTGCTTTCTACTAAGAGAATGATCTTTCCCTTTTTATATATTTATTGATAGTTTGTTCACTTAAACGAGGATTTGTGAAATTTTATTTCAATTATAAGCTTTAATATTATTATAATTTACCTTTACATTCAAATTGTTCCACATTTAGCCAGATTCTTCATACTGCCTTCTGTGACTTGTATATGCATCATTTTTTGAGCACTCTTTCCTTTTTAGCACAATAAGATGATCCAGACTCTTCTTGTGTGTTCTTTGCTCCAGTCCTGAAATCAGTCATTTTTCTAGATTCCCACTTCCTCTTTGTGAAGAATTATTTGGAAAACAATATCTGAGTGCTGGGTGCATTCATTGTTACTGAGATCTCATTCCTTCTAGATTCTCTCAGAGATGGAGCCGGGAAACAGACATACTTGTGTATATGTATGTATACATATGCACATGTATTGACTACATATATACACATATCATCTATCTATCTATCATCTATCTATCTATTTATTTATTTTAGTGCCAGGGATCGAACTCAGGACGTTGCATTTGCCAAGCAAGCACTTACGCCACTGAGCTAAACCGCCGGCCTCATCTATCTATTTAAATTCATGACTTCCTGCTCCTGTCCTAATACAACAAAGTGATAAACAGTGGATTCTTCCTCCTTTCTATAATTGTAACTTCTTTCTGCAAAAATGAAAAGCTTGAATTCCCTTAGTCACGATATATTTATTTATTTGCTTAATCATAGTATACATAGAAAGCAGTCTCAAGAGTTTTGAACTCATGCCTATGCAAAAAAAAAGCTTTCTGATTACAGTTCAGTATTTGTTTCATGTTCTTTTTCTCTTTGACCTAAGGCCATGTGGCCCAAATTCTATATGTCAAACTTAGATTTGTGCCCATCTCCAATGTGATTATGTTATTTATTTGAACAATGGTTCAGTTCATTTATATTATATCTAACTGTATTCAGTTTCAAGGTCTCCCCAGTTATTTTAAGCCACTAAGAGGTGATTTATTGTGCAGCAATGGATAATTCAGACACTGTTGCATCACATAGGGAGACATATGCAGTATGATCAAAATATATAGTGAATGCTTAAATTTAAAAATGTGCATTATGGTGAACCCACCTTCGGGTGCAGTTCTGGAAGTCCTCTTTCATGAGTATCTTAACAAGGTGTGATTAAAAAAATATGGTGAATGCTGTTGCTCAGTGCCATCCAACAAAAAGGCAGGCTCATAAAAACATTACCATGTGTCCTCATCTACCTTAGTCACCTGATCTGTCACCATGAGACTTCTGACTCTTCCCCAAAGTCAAAATGACCATGAAAGGTAAACAATCAATTTCAGGAGCTACAGGCAGCTAGTACAGTACAATTAAAGGCACTCACAAAAGAAGACTACCAGAATGGCTTCCGGAAGTGGCAAGAAGAATATGTGTGTTCAAAGCAAGAAGGAGTATTTTGAGAGGGATTGATAGCAATGTATCTTTTACTGCAATAAGTGTTTAGAAAATTTAAGCATTTATTATATTTTTCTGCCATGTCATATGATGTCAGTAAGTGATGAAAGTTGAACTGGATGTGGTGTAGTCCCAGCACTTGAGCGGCTGAGGCAGGAGGATCGCAATGAGTTCGAGGCCAGCTTGAGCTACACACGTGAATTCAAGTCCAGCCTGAGCTACATAGCGAGACCCTGTCTCAAAAAAAGAAAAAGAAAAAAAAAAGGAAGACAAAAAAGAAAGTTGAACCATTTGGACAAGGTCTTATCTACCAGAGTTCTCCATTATAATTAATAAGTAATATATAGATTGTCTTATTTTTTGTTGTATTTTGTTTTTTAAGGCAAAATCTCACTATGCTGCCCAGGTTGATCTGACATTTCTGGGCTCAAACAATCCTCCTGCATCAGCCTCAAGAGTAGAATACAAAAGTGCACCACAGAACTCAGCTCACCTTTGGGAGGGGGCAGTAGCTCTATATCAATTTAAGTCTATCATAACTATCATACTTAATGGACCTTACTTTAGATTGACACTTTTCTCTATGGAAATGTCTACTTGGATGGCACAGGAATACAAAAAGACGATTAGCATCTATTGACTGATTATTCAGGAATTGGTCCCAAAGCTGGTGAAAGAGGTGGAAATCCAGCAGCAATGAAAATAATTGATTCTATTTGTGTTTTGACAGCCGGTGCTTAAAACAGAATGCTTCCAGGTCTATGCAGGTTTGACAACTTGCAGTTATTTCCAAATCACAAGATTTAGAAAAAGCAAAAAAAAAAAAAAAAAAAAGCAAGAAAAATAGCCTTTAAGTTTTTCACTTGGAGTTAGGATTGAGTGCCTGCTGAGAAGGTCTGTTTTGTAAAGATACTGCTTCTTGTTTTAACAGTAATACAATACTTTCCTTGTTAGGATAAGCATCTTACTGTATAAAACTAGTTATATCTATGCTGCCTTCTTGGCTACATGACTTTAAATATATTATTTAACTATTTTCAAGCAATTCAGCCAGAGGTTCTTACATTCCAAATTTCTAGATGTTCATACCTATATCCCCAGTGCCTAGTATGGAACCTGGTAGGAGGTGGTAGGAATTCCCATTCTCTTTTTTTCTTCTCAGATTTACTACATGTCTACTCCCTTGATACTAGTCAGCAACTATCATAGGCATAGAGCTTAGTGTACTAGTTAATGTCAGTGAATTGACTTAATTGAATTGATTTATTTTCCTGTGCATCACTATGGTACTGAAATGTGTTTATTTGAACACTTTGTACATAAAGCATGATATACAGTAAAATGTACGTGAATTGTACCTAAGTTCAAATGCATGTTAAATTGTAATGTAATTAAATATTTTTAATAGAAATAAGTATGAAATAATGATTAAATGGGAAATGAAGACATAATATGGAAGCAGAATTGATTTGAGATGTAGATACTACTATTATATCCAAAAAATGGAAAAAACAAAGATTGAAAGAAAACATATTGAAAATTTCATGTAATTTCCTATGGCAGAACAAGAAAAAATAAGTTGTTTGCTGTGTAAAAGCTGTTTAAAGAAAATAAAGTGGACAGTACTAACAAACGTTTTCAGCAAATACAGAGTGAATTTGATAACATCAATCAAAAAAATCAATAAAATTAGCACCCTGAATTCAAGACTGAATGTTCAATAACAATTGTCTAAAAAATAACAGGTTTTCAGCTTATAACTATGGTCATTTCATGTTGGCTTAAGTTCTTGCACACACACAAAAAAACCAATGAATGTTATTTATTTTGTTTTTGAGACCAAATCTTGCTTTGTAGCTCAGGCTAGCTTTGAATTCACTATGTAGCCCAGGTCAGCCTTCAACCCATAGTGATCCTCCTGCCTCAACCTCCCACGTGGTAGGATTACAGGCGAGTACTGCCACATCTGGCTATAAAACTACTTTTATTTATTTTGTTTCAGTACCAGGAATTGAACTCAGGACCTTGTGCTTGCCAGGCAGGTGCTATACAGCGGAGCTATATCCCCAGCCCCCAAACTAGTTTTAGATAGCAATAGTAAAATAAATTGTCATTGAAAATTTCTTTTAAAAATAAAGACAGACTTAAAAAGACTTTTATTAAGAAGGACCCTGGCACATTGGAACCTGCACAGTGTGGTTGACTCAGGGTGCCAGGAGAACAAGGAACTCCCCCCCACTCTCTGGGGGGGCGGCTGAGAGTGTGGCAGACTTTCGGCAGCCCCAAGGAGAGAGACCCTGGTGCATCGGGACCTGCACAGTGCGGTTGACTCGGGGTGCCAGGAGAACAAGGAGCTCCTCCCCTCTCTGTGGGGCGGCTGTGAGTGTGGCAGACTTTCAGCAGCCTGAAGGAGAGAGACCCTGGCAGATCGTGACCTGCACCATGTGGTTGACTCAGGGTGCTGGTAGAACAAGGAACTCTTCTCGTCTCTGGGGGGGCGACTGTGATCCTGCCTGCGTGTGGGCTGAGAATTAGACATCTCATGTCGTCCTGTCCCCCATCCCGTGTCTCCCCTCCCTCTCCCCCCTGCTTAGCAAGTGGGAGCCAGTGAACTACACATCTTGTGAAAAGATTGACTATGTTATTTAGTATGAGCTCTCCGTATGCAAAGATATGGACAACCATTTGGAAGAAAACAAGAGACAATATGATGGATAGTGAAGGTCTCTGGTTGTCTAGCTTTGAAATTTATGCTTTCTTATTTCCCATTCTGTTCTTTGTTGTTGTGTTTAATTTTACTCCCTTTTAAAATAAAATTTAAAAAATTTTTAAAAAAGGAAAGATCCTCAATACCACAAAACAATTGCCTGTAGGCTCCAAGAACAGTATTCAAGATTAACTGATTCAAAATTTTAAAAATCACAAATGCTGTTTTTTAAGCTTTAGATGATTCTTTCTAATTAATACTTCTGGTATGTTTTAATGCAAAGGACTTCCATGTTTACAAAGAAATGCCAAGTTATAGTTTTAAAAACTTACAGCATAGATATTTTTAGTATTTTACATTATTAAAGAATTTCAGTTAGATATGATAGCAAATGTAGCAGTGGATAGTACTCCAGCTATGTTAGGTCAAAATTTCAATTTTATTGCAATTTTGAAACAAGAGAGTGATTTGTTTTCTAGTAACGACATATCACTCTAAGATACATATTGAAAATATTTGGACTCAGGTCTCTGAAACAGACTATAAAAAGAATCACAAATACTGTCATTAAAATTGTTCAGTCTACATATATAAAGGCTGTGACTCATCACTGCTTAATGGAACTGTTGAAAGAAATAGACAACAAATCAAATCTTGACTTCATTGCCATGCTCCTTGGTTAAACCACAAAGAGTTTTACAAAATTTTATTGTGCTGTTTACTCCAATTCAAGATTTTCTTGAACCAAAAATAGCCTTCCCAAATATTCGTTAATAGAAGAAAAAATGAGCTGGGATGTAGCTCAGTGGCACAGCACCTGCCTGGCAAGCAAAAGGCCCTGAGTTCAGTTCTTGGTACAGAAGAAAAAGACGAAGAAGGAGGAGGAGGAGGAGGAGGAAATGTACATGTAATCTGTGTATTTGTTCACTGCATATGAAAAAGATAAAATTTTTTTTAACAAGATGAAATTGAAATTTATTTTAAAAAAGGAAAAACTTATTTGTGACTTAGCTAGACAGGTACTCATATAAGGGTTTCTGTTGAAATTGAAACTTTTTATGATGCAAATCAATACTAATGATCTGCACATTTTTCTAACATGAATCAAATTTGCAGAAGATTTTAATTAATAGACAAAATTATGTAAATGGCTGCAAAACTATTATAAAAAGTTGAATAATGCTTTACTTATATTAATAATTTATTTTTTTCTGCTTTTTTTATTTTAAAGAGAATAGAACCCAACAAAACAAAACAAAATAAAGCAAATCAAAACAAAGCAGTGAAAGTGGTACAGAACTTCAAAGCAGGATAATAGGATGTCAACAATGGCTACACTAATACATCTTGCTATCTTCACAATAGTTGTCCATGCTATCAGACATAGCAAAATCAAACAAAACAAAGCAGAATAAAACTGATCAAAACAGAACATTGAATAAAACAAAATGATAAATTGGAACAAAACAGAACAATATTGCACATTGTTATCTTCAAAATAGTTGCAAAGATTATCAGACATACAGATAAAACAAAACAATACAATGGAATGAAACACTGGATTTCAAAAACAAGACAGAAGAAAATCCCCACAGTTGACAAAATGCACACTGCCATCCTCCAAGTAGATGCCCAGACCACCAGCCCCAGGCCTGCAGAGTCAATCAAACAACACAAGTATCAAGCTCTTCACTTCCCCTCAGTTGCTACCATCTCACCCTGAGTCCTCAGAATCAGCTGGGGGCGAGGCATGCTCTTTTTGTTTTTTGAGAGCTTGCTTCCTATTAACTTAGAATTCCTTCTCAAATCATATCATATCCCTTTGAATATGGGGTGGATAATACTGAGTTTACACAAATTAGTGAATTTACTTAACTTTGACAAACATGGTTTGGGAACTGGTAAGACTCAGACGCAACCACAGAAGCCAAGCTCTTATCTGACTCCCTCTTGTCCTCCTGTTTCTCACCCCTGCTTTTCCCCTCAAGACAAACCATAAAAACTGTAATTCCTCTTCTTCAAGATAGGTCAGAGACTCAAGAACCGTTTTTTCCAAAAGTCAGCAAAAAAGCCTAAAAGTACTGGCTTAACGTTTCCTCTTCTTTCTGTGTAACAGCTGACCTTAAGGAACTTATCTGACTTATGCTGTTTGATTGTAAGCCACAAGACCTTCATTCCAGAAAGGGTCCTGCCACATACCCAGGAGGAAGAAATGTTGCAACTGTAGTCAGGCCTTGCTGGGTCTCCCCCTCTAAGTCTCTCACCATTAGCTCCTAAACAATCTTT